>NW_010587868.1:135982-216266 GCF_000705375.1 Tinamus guttatus
GCTCTAGCCCATGGGATTCTTCCAAGGAGGTCTCTGAAGAGGCTAAAGTTGGCCCTCCTGAAGTCCATGGTTGCAAGGCTACTTACAGCCCTGCCTCCTCCTCGTTGGATCCTGAACTCCACCAACTCATGGTCACTGCAGCCGAGTCCCTCTCTATTTGTTAGAGCGAGGTCCAGTAGCCCACCTCTCCTCTCCGGTTCCTCCACAACCTGCATCAAAACGTTATCATCAATGCTCTGCAGGAACCTCCAGGACTGTTTGTGCCTGGCTGTGTTGTCCTTCCAGTTGACGTCGGGATAGTTGCAGTCCCCCATGAGAACCAGGGCCTGTGACTGAGAGGCAATATCCAGCTGACTATAGAAGGCCTCGTCAACCTCCTCATCCTGGTCAAGTGGCCTGTAGCAGACACCCACCTCAGTGTCTCCCACATTAGCCTACCCTCTAATCCTTACCCACAAGCTCTCAACTCGCTCCTCATCCATTCCCAGGTTGAGCTCCATGCATTCCAGTTCCTCTCTCACATAAAGAGCAACTCCACCACCTCGCCTTCCCAGCCTGTCCTTCCTTAAGAGCACATAGAGCCTGACCTGAATAATACACATCTGTGTTGAGGTGGGTAGAAGGTTAGAAGACTGGGTCAAACCACCATCTGAATAATATAGAAATAAACTAACTCTACTTTAGAAATCTTTCTTTGGGCTTACTTTTGGGATGGAGTGATGGAGGCTAGTTCTGTCATTAGTATAACTTCTTTTGTTCATGAAAACTACTAGAAACTATGCTAATATTTTAATTCCTGATTAAAAATCAGGAACTCCTGAATTCCTAATTAAAAAACAGGAACAAGTCGATAAAGTAAAATGTCCTCACATCAAACCAAGAAACAAAACATAAAAGATGCCATCCAAATCAGTTTTAAACTGTTTTTTTCTCTATTTTTTCCAAACAGAGACTCAATTCTTCACATAATATAATGAATAGCACATACAAAGCATTGAACAAATAGGTCTGTAATTATACTACGGGGTCTTGGTGACACTGATAAAACATTCACCATCACCCTCTCATTGGAATTAGGCTAATTATGTACATAGTTGGGTGTCCATTAATCCTATTATTATTATTATTAAGCAGTATTATTCATAATTTAAGTTTTCCTTCCTTTAATTCAGCCCTGTAACAAACGAGAATGTTCCATGCTTAATTAACAGCCAAAAGCTTGAAAGTACAGTATAATGGGACATTATGGGGGCTCTATAGTGAGCTAATGACATAGCAACCAGCTAATGAGAATGAGGAATTTTTACAATGGCATTCTAAAATGAATGGTACAAAAGCACAAGTTATGTCAAGTAACATCAATGCCAGTATTCTTACTTGGTCTTCAGAAGTGAGATAGATTTAGAACCATATTTTGCACCATTCAGAGAAACAAATTAATCCTGCAGGGTCAATCTCAGATGCCCCAAGAGCCATTTTCTTAGACCAAAATCTAGTCTGTAGTAAAGATTAAAAGCAGGGGCACTAGAGGAAAAGATAATGATGTTGAAGGAGCCCTAGAAAATACTTGTTTTTAAAACTGCCTTTCACCCCGGTTTACATTAAACTTACTTGCAGGATGGCACTGTTTTCTAGACAACATTGAAGAGACTAATAATTTACCGAATTGAATATAATACTGGTATTCAGTGTATCTGGATTTTATTCTTATTCAGGGACCAGTTCACTGAGTACCACTCAAGGAATCCATATATCCTGTCCCATCTGCAAAAGGTCAATAATATCACTTTTCTGCAGCAAGGTGTGAGGACAATCTCCCACAATGACTATTCAGAGGACAGTAAAGGACAAGGAGTTTCATGCAACCGGTCATTCTCTGACTAAGTAATAATTAAAGACGTACTTATTTCACAGACAAAGTGCTTAGTATTAGCATTATTGTAATTCAATCTAAATAAAAATCACTGCAACAAATACATTTTTACTTTAAGTCATTACAGTAGCATACACAGGCTATAGGCTTTATTCTATCTAATCTACTAAAATCTGAAGCACTAATTACATCTTTCATCTGGGAATACATTTTCATGCCCTTTTAAGAGTAGCCAGATTTCTAATCAGCCCAAGATATTTTTCTGTAACAGTTGAAATGACTCAGAGGAAAGGTTTATCTCTCCTCTGATGCTGAAAGACTCCCCTCAGAAATCTGTGTTTTGGATAGGATGCCTAACTTTTAGACAGTTATGTTTGTGATATGATTTTCACTTCCTTGTTTGCCTGATTTGCAAACTATTTAAAAAAATGTCAACTGAGACTCTTAATATTATTAGAAATAGGTAGGTGAAAATGCCAAAATCCTGTAGAAAGAAGCATTCAGGCGGTAATACTCAAACTGTTTCATATCATTTCTAGTTGCTTTACCAGAAACATGTGTTCTCAAAATCTGCTTCGGAATCTAGTGGTTGGATTCTATGGCAGTCTCATTCAAAACATATCAAAATGGTTTATTACTCAATGAAAAAAAGTTTTATACTTAAATCTAAGGAGAAGGGAAATATGTATATTTCACCAAAACCAAACTCTAAATGATTTCAGACAAAAAAGGAGATTAATATGTTTTCTGTTGATGGTGTTTTTCTGTCTTGCTGACATTCATTTCAGCAACTAAGTTTTCTATTCAAGTTTCTACAATATTATTTTGATCTGAGCTGAGCACAGGAGAAATGGATTCAGATTTCTTTAAATGTCTAACTAAATCTATAACTGTTAGTATTTGAGGAGAACCTAGTCATAAAAATAAAATAAAAACATCTCATCCAAATGTCGTTGATCTACATATATTCTTCATCAGTAGAAAAAAAATAGCTACTTTCTCATTTCTTTTGTGAAAATCACCAATAAAAACTAAATAACTGGGCATGCCATGTAAATCAAATCTGCCCCCAAGTAAGTGACATTCATAATAAAGATAAGCAATAACATTGACAAAAGCCTTGCAAATCATTCCACAAGTAAAACAGAGTAAGAAGACAGTAATAAGTTGCATTTTAACTGGAGTGTCAGAATTTTAGATTAATCCATGAAAGGTGGAAATATTTTGCAAGCAGATGGAAAGACAGTAATCGTTTAATCAAATGCAATTGGTCACTGCAAATTATGCCATCTTTCACTTCAGGATGACACATGTGATATCAACTTCTTCCAGGTTATTTTTGCAAATCTTTTGGGTGGGAATAGGAAATGCACAGAAATTTCCAGAACATCATGTCATTAACTATAAGTCTAATCCAAAGACTGTTAGAATTCAAGGAAAATTCTCTATTCACACCCTAAATAATGATTGAAGAAGGTATTTTAAGATAAGGTACAAACTCCTATTTTTTTCCTCAAGTGGTTCATTGCTATGCTGGCTGCACTATATAAAAGAAAGCAACAAAGACAACTCTGAGGAACACAGGTAGGTTAGTGACTCACAAAAGGGAGGATCATTTGCTGTCTCTTTGGACAATGTTCATGCTACCTTATTTCTTGTATTTGATGTTTAGGAACTAAGGTAAAGAATGTTCAAAACAGACAGGACAGACAGATTAGACTGGATTGATCAGGCAAAACCCAAGTTTTCACCTCAGGATGGCTCATGTGCCCCAGGTACCGAGAACAATCTGTGTGTTGGATTCACACAGACCTTTAACATGAAATATGAAATGAAATATGAAAACACCAAGGCTCTTTGCTTTCTCTGGGAGCAGGGAGCAGAGTGTTAGCAGTAGGATCTATGCCATTAACATAATTAGACTTTGGATCTTAGTTCTTCTCACAGTTTTATTTTTCACTTATAATGTTTTGTACAGAAATATCTCTGTGGTTGGTGTATATTCACCAACAGAGGATCCCAGGACTCCATTTCTATACACTTAAGAGTTTACGAAATACCTTTTGAATCCACTTGTCACAATGAAAGACTTTTTTTTTTTTTCCAGACAGGGATACAAACTGGCTATCCCTTTAACATTTCTGCCAAGAAATATTTTAAGTAAACTTTCCAAACAAGAAGCCAGTCCTTCTCTCAGAAGTGATGTAGTTTAAGGCAGCAAAAGTTTACCAGAGCTTCATTTCTCTCACACTCGCATCTCCTTTCCTACTAGAAATAATGTTTTTCACTAGCTTCTTTTTTTTTTTCCCCCTCTCTTTCCCAGCCTTTTTTTTTTTTTTTTCCCTCTCTCTTTCACTCCCTTTTTTTCTTCCTAGGCACAAACTTTAGTCTAATTTCTTAGGTGACTGAGATGCTAATCAAGCAACTCAAGACAGAGAGGCTAGTGAAAATAATCAAATGTGAAACTGTCCAGGGGAAACACTCCACTTTGAAGGAAAAGAGAGGAAATTGTCATTTTGAAGCCACTAGAGACAGCCTTCCTGTTACAAAGAAGACCCTGGGGAGTCACTACCTGATTTGCTCTTAGTCAGACTGGCATCTCAGTGACAGGGCAATTGTAATTAGGATGAATAAAATGAGAGATGTGCCAGCTCCCCAATTTGTAATTCAGTGAGCGGCATTAAAGACACATTGCATTTTATTTAATTTTTGGAAAAATCGGGCACTGTGCTAACAGGTACCAGGACTTTCCCCTATGGGGATGGCTTACATAAAATTCAAATCTGTCTCTGTGCACAGAGCAAATATGATACAGGCAGCAGATTCCAGGTTATTATGTTCTCTTTTTGAAACTGTAGGCAATCTTTAGGGAAAGGTAAGACAGAAAATAAGATGTTGGGGGGTTTTCTTCCATACTGAGCTATCCAAGAGCACAACAATGGAGTTTCACAGAGGAGACTGACATCAGAATATGATCTTTCATCTTTATATCCAGGTAATGAAGATTACAGGTACAGGTATAGCATCAAAGAGTTCTTATCTTTGCCATTAGGATCAGCAACTTGAAAACAGAATATTTTCACTATCGTTTTTTCTATTCACTTACAATTCATTGTCAGGTAAAAATAGCGGTTGTTCCAGAAAATGTGTAAACCTATATAAGGACAAAAAGAAAAGTTAATATTTAAGAACTGAATTTCATTCAAAAGCTCTTTTAAAATGAGTTGTTGTAAGTGAGTCCGTTCATTAGAAAATCACTGACACTGTTGTGTTGGAAAGTTTAATGTCTATGTTGGCAGTAGCCAGCCTCTATCTCCAAGAAGATGAAGTAAGCAACATCTTAGATATAAATGGTACCTCTGAAAAGAAAATTCCCATACGGATGTAGGCCTGAGATCACAAAGAGTAAACATGGACATTTGCAAGATGATCAATTTGCAGCTCTAACTGGTAAGCAGAAGCAGATAGTGTTGTTTATTGGCATAGACAGATGTGGTTAAACTTGTGCAAGCCTACAGTGCATCTTCTCAGGCATCTGTTTCATAAATGGCAGGGAGGTTTCCTCTAGGCAAGAGCTGCTAGATTACTTTGTTTTTGCCATTCTGCCTCCTGTCACTGAAAAATGATGGCACATGTGTCTGGGAAGGAGAAGGGTCTTGTGGACAAAACAGACAAGCCTTTGTCTAGCCATGTCAACACCAGACAATCCCTTTTGAACATGTTTAATAGGAGTATTTTCTCTGTTAAGACAGTTTGGGCTTTGGACAATGCAAATTGTAAAGTTTTTGAATATTGGGTTGCTTTTTGCTTGTTGTTAATTTGTCTACCTTATCTGGTCAACAAACTAAATAAGGAAGGGGAAGATGTTGCAGTCAGCTTGGGGCCGGTGCCGGGCAGTGTCTTCTTGGAAAACGGGGGAGCTGAGCAGGAGCCAACGCGTGACCAAGCAGCTCCTTGGGCGGGCTCGTGCGTGGTCGGTGCGTGATCACCTGCCTGATTGGCTGGTTGGGTGGCTGGGTTCTGCATGCTGCCCAGGCAGGGCAAGGACTGCTCGGGTATCGGAATCTCTGTAAGTGGTGTTTGACCCTAAATAAAGGTCTTTGGTTTCACCCTCACTGAAGTCCATGAATCTCATGCGCTGCATTAGATTAAATCACCTGGAAATTTCCAAAATTCTTAGCATTTAAAACCCACCTCCCATCTCTTCATTTCACTCAGTTAGAACCTGGCACCTTTGTTTACGATTTTCATCAGCAGCACGGACACTTTTCTACTGAAACAAGATCTTAATGTCTCTTCTGTAATAACCCAGCAACCACAAAGTGCAAAATCTGTTAGGGTTTGCTCATGAATAATAGTAATAAAATAAATAAATAATTGAACAGATAAATAGAGTATTATGAATTGCTGCTGGCCAAAGAAACCAAGAAGAATAAGAAAGTTTGTATAAACATATCCATGGAAACTGGATACAGAACAACTAGGTCTCTTTTAATGAGTAGGAGGACAAGATAATAATGTCTGGGAAGTAACATGAAGACTGAATTCAGGGGTTTCTTTTGTGCCCAAATGAAACCCATCTTCAAAAACAACAACAACAAAAAAGGTAAATAAAATCTTGCTAATATCTCTAAACAGCATGAACACATCTGAAAATGAAGAAACAAACAAACAAAAAAAAAAAGTTAAAAAATTCAAATAATGCTCAAAGGTGAGGAGATACTCAAAATAACAAAGGGAAAGTGAATGATCAGCTTCAGAAGGAAATCATATAGAGAGATGGGTGCTAAAATCTAGCCTGTGCTTTTGACAGTTGGAGACAGAATACATATGCAGTTCCACATCCTTAATCAACTGTAGAAGATAAAAGACCACACTACTCTCATTGTGTTTTGGATAGGTAAAAAAAAAAAAAAAAAAAAAAGGAGCCAGGGCTCCACTTCACATTAGCCAAAGGAATGCAGAAAAAGTGGACTTCAGTCTGTAAAGATACATATATACTCATCCACTCTGTAATTGCTAAAGCACTTAAAGAAACACTGGGATTGTGTTCAGACCTCCCCATGGAAGGATAACTGGCTAAGAAATGTGGTGTAGATAACCATCTCCTGCATTTTTCAAGTGCCAACTGGAGTTCAAAGTTGTGTCTCCAAATTCATTTCTGTGTTATACAAGTTTGTTCTTAAGTGTGAACTTACGTCCACTTCTTGGAAAAGACAGAGAAAATTTAAGTCCACCACTGAACGTATGAACCTAGTTGTGGTAAAGACCCTGTCTTGGCCTCTTGCACTTATCCCATTTGGGATCGTAGCATAACCACATGTGTGCAGAGTACCTCCTTGAGGACAAGCTGGGATTGGTAATGATTTTGAACTTTGGCAGCGTAAAAACAAGTTACAGATATAAAAAGTGAGTGCAGGATTGGGATCATACTGGACCAAAGAAAGCTTCTTCAGTCAGGATGGTAAAGCCAATACAGACAACCATAAATTCTTCCCCCGCCTTATTTTCAGAATCCAGTTTGTAAAAGTAACTATTATGTGGGCAATTACAGTGACATAGTAAACCAAGAGGATGAAAAGCTTTGCACTATCTGAATATAGATCTGGTTGTTTTGTGCAAAGACCAGACATAGAACTGAGTTGCTAATGCACTTAAAAGTTAGAATCCTGGTTCCAATCAGAAACCAGTTCTTTTTTTGAAATACAAGACAATGGGACCATTTTCACCTCTAGCAAATGAACTAGAAGGTGTGTAATGGCTCCTGGTAGAGCTGAAAAATTCTGTGAAATATCTACTAAAATTTTGTTCAAATGCTTTGGGCCCTGACCTACCAAAGCATTTGCACAGATGAAAAGCAGTGCTGTGAACTGAAAGGAGTATATGCATAAATATTCACAAGTTCAGAATCAAGCATATACTGAAACATTTTCCTGTGTGACCCTGGTTTACAGATGGTCTGAGCATTGAATTTAAGCACAGTATTTGTACAACTTATTTCAGACAAAAAGAGATCATTGCTATTATTTTTATTACTGATGCTTTACAATCCTCTTAGTGTATGCACTTTGACACATATAATGGCTTTCCTTGATAGTAGTGTGACTTGTTCCCATTCCCATGTATCACAAAATAGTTTATATTGGCATAACTTCATCCACAATAGGACGCTTATGCTCATATTTTTGTAGCAATACATCACAATTGATGAGAAAGGAATAAATAACCAAAACAAAAATGCATCCTTATTCTCCTATATGAAACACCCACACCAAACATAGGGTGTTTCTTAAAAAAATAAGATGATAAAATTTACAAAATTGCTTCAATACAGGCGGGGATTAAATAGACTGAAGATCTTTGGCTTAGATAGAGGTCTGAAATGATTATTTGAAAAAGGCCTCTAAATTATGAAGGAAACTAGCAAATGAATATTTATTGTTTCTCATGGCATAAATATTACAGGTAGTCAAATGGAATTATTAGATGAGAAATTCTAAATGCAAACAAAGAAAGTACTTTTACATAAAACAGAATTAATTAACTTGTTGCCACAGTAACTTGTGGATGCCAAGTCTATCAAATAGATTCAAAAGATGAGCAGACAAATTAATGAAAGAAAAGTCCTCTTCAAAGCACTTACAAAGATGTAAACACTCTAAGTATGAAGGCTTCATGCTGACACAGTATATGAGGTTTACTGGGTATATGTTTTACTTCTGGATTCCTCCTGGCTGTTGTCCATAGGATATTGTCTACATCCCAGGAGGATTCAAACATTCATCACTTACCTTTGCAAGGATAGGAATGGAACTTGGGTTGTTGTGCATGGAAAACATGTACAGAGTCTCACACCCTGCTTTTTGCTCATACTCCCTTGCAGCTAGATTTATGAAATGTTCACTTGCTGTGGTGCAGAGAGGTTAGACTGGATTGTGATCCTCTGCACATGGCTAGCTAAAGGGGTCCTAAGGAAAACCCAGTCAGAGGACCACAGCCACGAATTAACTCTGCCCTTTTGTGTCACGGAGCCTCTTTCACAGCCTCCTACATACTACCGAAAGGGACTCAGACTATTAAAGGATTTGCTTTATTGTCAAAAACAGGTGAACCTGGGCCTTAGTTGCCAGTTTGCTTAGATGGTACCTGTACATACATTTAGAGGATTGCCATTTTGCTTTCAAGTATCTCAGGTGCCATATTAGGAATCTGGATCTTCTGTCCTTTTTAATATGGCAATGCATGCCAGTCTAAGTGATTTAAGTTTATATCTTTATAGACATTTAAGTGCCCCTTCACCTCCAAAATCATCATGCCTATGTTTCCATCATTTTAGGTCTTTCCATTAACATCATGAGAAATACTTCCTGGAAAATTTCTGTAAAACTAGATTCTACAGTTTTAACAATCCACTCATGCAAATGCCTGATAATCTTCCAATCTCTTTGTGATTCATGGGTCTAATCACATGTGAAAAGTTATTAACAGAAATATTTGTACATCTATAAACTAATCAGATTTGGAATTAACAGGTTAAAACAAGTAGACAAGACTGATCAGACATTGATTAATCTCTGTTCCGCTACTGGGTGAGTTAACTACAGCTTCCTTTTTGAAAAGAAATAATAGTTTTTTTTTCAAGGAAGAGGACATTATGGACTCTTCCAGCAGGGAATCCATAGTTTAAGCATAAAGAAAAGCTTTAAACAGTTACAGGGGGATCATTTTAGGCAGTGGAATAAAATGACAAGAGGACTTGTGCAAATGCAGAAATTATATTCTAAGAGAATGTAACACCCAATTATTAGAGATGGAAAAAGTCTATGTAACCAATCCTGCCACTATGCAGGGGGATAGACTAGCTGGCTAGAAGCTTCCGTTCCAGCATTAATGTATATAGGCGATGACTGCATTAGCAGTTAAAGGAGAGACCAAGGGTGCAAGCACAGAACTATGATGCTAAGGCCAGAGACAATACTCTATTTACAATAAAATAAATATCATTTATACATGTGTCTCCCATTTAAAAGAAAAATGGGAAATGGAAGCAGGCACTGTCAAAACACATTTAGAAGAGATGTGTTTGATGGAATATTTCAAAGTGCTTTGATTGAGACCCCCGCTACTTTGCTTTCGACAATTGTAGAAGAAAATGTGTTGGTGAATTGTAAAGATTTCATCCCTCTTGATGTATTTTTATTGAACAAGACTTGCAGCTTTCAAATTTGAATATTATGTCCCCAAAATGCTGTCACTCACTATATCACATTTCTCAATTCACAGGGGTTAGAGTTTGGGGGAAAATGGCCCAGACAATCATTAGGACACTTTGCTTATTTCAGGACTGAATTATCAAAACATAAACTTATATTTTACAACTCCCATTGGTAATAAAAAGGATCCATTTAAAAGCAAAAACATAAAAACAGCAAAAAAGATTCCATTTCTTTCTCTTGCTGATTGCCATACTTTTATCAAAAACTCAAAACATTTTCTGATTGTGTTCCCTCTATTTCCTAACCCTTGCTTCTCCTTCTTAAGGAACTTTTTCATCAGGGTTTCATGCCTTTCTCTCCCCTCTAAGCCATCTAGTGTGTAAACTTACAGATGGCAATGTCCTTCTCAGACGTCATTTTCATTGCTGCTAACTTCTGTGCCTCTGGAGGAGGCCAGCTTATGGTACTGTTATGCCACTAATGAGCCTCCCATCTCTTCTGCAGTAAACAGTCTTTTTACTAGTCAATATTTGTGCTGCATTGTGCACACAATGCCCTATGAATTTTTACCCTCACCCAGTGAGTACATTTTATGAATCTAAATAGTTCTTTTTTTTTTCTGTCATCGTTCAGAGACTTGGGATTACTGTCCTTTTTTGTACATTCACAATGTCCTGTGTACTTAGATCAAACATTTTCCATGAAAAATGCATGCTTGTGGCATTGGGCAATCTAACTATCTCTATTATTTACTCTAGTCTCTCTAGAGCAAAAGCTAAATATATTGGCTTTTGCCTGGTTAAGCACATTCAGGCCCTCTGATTCCACCTAGAATAAAAGACAGAGCTATGTCATTTGGAAAGCATGGGCTTTTTCAAGAAAAGTCCCAAAGTGAGATCACTTAGCAGTTTGTGTACTGTAAAAACATAACTGAAATGGGTTAAAAAAGTAAAGAAATCAGCAATATTAATTCCTTATGAATGTAGAAGTGTGGTACAGAAAACATATATATATGTATAAAAAAGTATGTAAATGGATATTTACTGCTGAATAAAATAAATTCAGCTAAAATTAAATACAGTAATATCTTAGCAATGTCCTGAAGAAAAAAAAGAAAGAATCATCTTATGAAATTTGGAGGATAAGTTGTAATTAATAGTTGGAAGGGCATATGAGCTAAACAAAACTGCTAGTAAGAGCCCCTACTTCTGTCTGCACCAGTCCTGAGTTTCCAGTGAAGTCCCTGCAATTTTTAGGTGCCTCTCTTCTTATGGTATTTCCTGTATCTGTGAAAGGTTGTTATTTTTTTCAATAATTATTTTATGGATATGACAGATGTCAATGGACATATAGAGAGTTGAATTATTGGAGAATTCGGTCCAATATTTATGTTTTAGTTTGAGAAGTATTACATGTAGATCAAAAGGGAAAAGAACTCACTCTTGCTGGATAGTCGAACTGTCCCATATAAGAAACTGCTAAGGAGGCCACAAGGAAAACTAATCTAATGAAACTGCAAATAATTTTGACTAAGCTGCCATAGGCAGGTCTGGATCATGGTGGCTGAGTTGTACTGAACATCATGCTGTGTTTCACTGGAGTTCTCTTTGTTTATTTTATAACATAGCTCAAGTGAAATTGGACTTCGGCTCACCTTAGTGAATCAAAGGTGAATAAATCTATGATTTCAGACCATCTTAGGCTAGAAAATTTGAAACTGCATTTCAATCACTCTGTTAAAACAGAAGGGGTGCAGTGTATCGGCTAATGGAAGACTTCACATATGGAAGTACTAAAATATAAAATCTGTAGCAACATCATTACCTGTTGAACAACCTGCAGTCTCCTAGGGAGGTCAAAATGACTGTGCAAGGTAGGAGTTTTGACTAAGTGATTTCAGTCATTCTTTAGAACATCACAAGTGATACATCCATGGCTTTGCCAAACCTTGGGATGTTTGAACCTGACAGTTCTGCTACTCTTCCAGTGACTTTTGATAAACTTCCTCATTTAGTAACCTGAATGTACAGAAATTAGTTTAACAAAGAAAGCATCCAAAATCCTAAGTTCTCAGGGTTTGTCTAGCCTCCCTCTCCTGCTTTTTTTTATTCTTCATCCTAAACATCCCAATAAACAGCAAATATTGTAAGAACCCTCATTATTTACAATTGCATGGAACCCTATAGAGCTGGAGACCTACTTAACCATTCTCTGGGTTACATCTGTCGCCCTCAGCGAGTCATGTGGAAGAAAACTTTAAAATAAGAATTAAAACTCAAACTCACATTCAATTAATATTACTCATATTATTAATACTCGCCCGCGTGGGACTTATCAGGAGATAATTGACCTTGTCAGTGTTATGAGCCCTTTGCATTTCTGTAGGATCTTTAACTCTCTTCAAACTTAATTATAGCTTAATAAAGCCAAAAAGAAGTTTATATCCCCCTTCCCTGCCTTAGCCACAAAATGTTTATTATTATTATTATTATTATTTTTATTTAAATGAGGAGCAGGGTAGGAAAAGGAACGGATCTCCTAAGTCATATAATCTGCTCAATTAATAAAGTGAATCTAGCAGAGTTGCTCCCTGGGGCCTGAGAAATGCACCTGTCGCAATCACCAGACAATTGAGGTACTGTACGTGTCTAGACACTTTCTTCCTTTCACAACTTTATATCTATTCTTTTAAAGAAAACACATCTCTCATGAGAGCTCATAGAGGGGTGGGCTAAGCTACTTTTAGGTGAAACCCTGATTCACAGTAATACTTTTTAATGCTCGGCCAACAAAACATTTTTTTTTTAATAAAAATGTATTAAATGTTATGAGTATATGCAAATCTATATAAAAATATATAAAAAGAGCAGAATTTCATTCCCTCATCTGTTGGCTTTTTAGCTACTATTTTCTACGTCACCCTGGAGCTGTCATTCCATCAGATTTAAGACTGATGTGATTGGAACATTGATAAGGAGGTGATGCAGGTTCTCGTGTCTGTGCAAATGGGTGGCTATGTCCTGGTGATTAGAGAAGAGTTGAAAACATTCAGTTGTCCCGCTGTCACTGATGTATTCACCCCTAGACACAGAGACTAACTTCATCTCCTCGAAGATCCCTTTAAGCAGTCAACACAGGTCTTGAGTGGTACATACAGAATGAAGAAAGCCTTCTGCCCTTTGGATTTCACAATGTGCTACCAGCAGCAGAACCGTTTAACCCTGCGTGGTACTGTTTTCCAAAATGTAAAAGGCCTAGAGTAGTCTCATAAAGTACTGATTTACACGTGCCTTTGTAATACTCTCTCTTCTGAGCAGAAATCAGGGCTTTAAGGAGAGGATTTTGCAAATGAGATGTAAGTATCTATATATTTTTAAAAAACAAGGTATTAATGGAGGTGAGAAATGTTTACTCTACATCTTAAGTTTTATCTTTGTGAGCCCTACAAAATAATTTCCTCTGTAAAACTGTTACCATGCTTTATACAGCTTGCCAGTCATGTTTTATTGCAAGTATGGCATTTGGCTCCCTGTACCAGTGATCAGTGCTGAATATTTTCTCTGACACCAACAGTTGTTTTCTTCTTCATTTTCCCTTTTGTAGTGTCAGCAGTAAAGCACTTTTGCCTTCGGACTGAGGGAAGGATGAAGTTCCTCTGCCTTTCCTATCGCCTGAGTTTCCTGTCTGTAGCTTGCACACCAGAGACGTCTACAGATTTGCTTGTTGCTTGTTCCTTTGACAACACGGGATAACAGCTTCAAAAGTAGGTAGGGTAGTTCAGATGGGTTTATCCTAACCTTCTTTCTAGAAAAGTATTAGGAGGAATACTTTACAGATTCATCACATTGTTCAGAGGCAGAGAATGCTGTAAAGTAAAGGCAGATTTTCAGATGTGCATCAGTTCACCTCAAAATGAGGTAACTTCTTTTGGTAGAAGTTTTTATAAATCTTATCTAAGTAAGTGGCCTAATCAAGTAGCTTAACTAGCAAGGGAAAATTGGAGAAGTGTTTCTCAAAATACCTGAATAATCTGCAAATACTGTTGCCTAGTGAAATTCTTCTTCTGAAGTAAATTAGAAATCATAAGAGACTGCAGGACCTTTCAATTACCCCAAAAGTTTAACAAAGAATTCAGGTCCTCCAAGTTCAATAAAACTATTTTCATGCATAAGTTAGACATTCTTATACACATACTTTGAAGAGTCAACTTCGGCAAGGCCTTTTGCCTTCAAATTTTCTACTGAAATTGCCTAACTATACATAACACAACACTTCCTTAATTCAAATACCTCTTTCACAAAAAAAATTTCCCCCGCCCCCAAATCCTAGCACTTCTGCTGCTTTAAGGTAGCAAGATTAGGGCATGAAACTCAAGATACATTTGCTTGTTTTCATACTAGGGCATAATTAGTCATAAAGAACCAAAAGAACAGAAAGCAGAACCAGTTCCCAATGTAATGAGCTTATAAACATCAGATAAAGAAAAAATATAAAGTTCCTTCTAATTCAAAAGTATCATTACTCTTCTGTGCTTTGCGAGGATGGGAATTTAGCATTTAAGGAGTTGATATGTATTACAAACGTTTTTGTTTTAAATCTTCCTGTCACACTTTGGCCAAGTTACTTCAATTTGTTGCTCAAAATTCAAAATTCAAAGAATAACACTGCCCCACCTCAAAGCAGCGAGAGAAGGACTGATGTCTGTGGTAGAACATTAGAGACACTCTAGAAGGATAAATGGCAAATTGAAGAAGTATCATTAATAAGCCCCCACAAATTAACAAGTAACCCATAAGTCAATACCTGTGTGTCGTCAATACCAAAATCACTGTGCATTATCCTTTCTTGTGCTGAGCCCTGCTGATAAAGGCAGGATCTGTTAAAAGTCATTTAGTGCTGTTCCTTATGGAAGCCATACAGAGCTCCTGCTTGTCAGCAGAGGTTTCAAGAATCAGTCTGAAGACTTTGGAAAAAGTATTTTAAAAGTTCTACAGTTTAATAGAAGGAGGAAAAAAAGAACATTTTTCTACACTTCAGTAGGAGCTTTAAGAAACCAGTTTGGTATTCAATAGGGTCCCCGTGAATAGAAGCCAGATGGTCTTTAAACCAGCATTTCCCCCACCATTTTAGTCTTGAAAGCCATTACTGTGATGGAACTGCAAGGAGAAGAGATAGGGATGGCAGGATACAGGCAGCACACAAAGGAGAAAGAAGAAATCCTTTAAATGGGGAATGAAACACACTGTTTGACAGCTAGAAAAGGAGGGAGTGTCTGGAAGGTAAAAGGGCAGGCTCCATAGGGGTACACACACATAATGGAGCGCAGAGTAACAGGATGTGAAAGGGTTATAATGATCATGGTAGCAGAGTGTGTAATTTGCAGTGAATAATTGATCTAGTACCTTTATCTTTTTTTCTAATTGTTTCTCAGCAAGGCGACCACAATTTTCTTGCATCTGTTTGTTCCATTCTTATGATTCACAGAGTGACTTCTGCAATTGAAGTTTGATCTGTATATAGAACACAAAATTCATTATGAGTATCAAACACCAGAAATCCTAGCTCAGTTTTGATGGAACACATAAATCACATGGTAGTTTGTATGTTCTCTAATTAGTGACTGTAACTCTAACAATCACTCTGACATTTCTCCCAATTACATATTTGGAATATAAGCTTCATGAATATTCCTTTAAAATGGACTTTCTCTCCAAATGCTTATGACAGTAATCTTGTTGGCAGGAATATTATGGCAATTTTTGACATTCTAGGAACTTAAAATTCCATGGAGACTAGTTGACAAGAGACCAGCCTAAATTCTAGAATGTATCATTTTTCTCCCCATACAAAAGTATTTGACATGAGCTTCAATAAATCAAATAGCTATCTTTGTTTGCCTCTCAGTGTAGAGACTTTGGTCTGTGCCTGTAAGTTACTCTGCAGATTTGCAGGCAGGAGATGAACTTAAAATACCAGACAGTCCCAGTTGTGCATCTTTTGCATATCATGGAAACTGTCAGGGAGGAAGGGAGAAGAGCATGTGTTCATTAAGCACGTAAATATTTTGGGCATGTCAGGGAGCAAGTCTTAGTGCTCAGTGCACTTGACCAATATTTCTAATAGAAAAGCAGTTTATTTTACAACAGTGGTCTCCTTTCTCCAAAACAAAACAAAAAACACAGAAAAAGCTCCCAAACAAACAAACAAAAACACCAAAACTCCATAAACTAGAGTTCATTCTAGTAAGATTCAAAGCCAGAATAGGAGATTAACACAAAACAGATGTTGATCAGAAATAGAGGTCAAAGAGAGCACAAGAGGAATGATAGTCATAACTGTAGAATCATTGCACAGTCTAAGTTGAAAAGTTGACATTTAGAGACCACCTACTCCAACACCTTACTCCAAAAAGGCCCAGTTTTGAAGTTATTTCAGATTGTTCAGTACCTTATCCTGTAGTTTTGAACATTTTCAAGGCTGGTGATTCCACAGCTTTTCCAAACAACTTTTTCTGACTAAAATCTGACTGCTCTCAGCCAGTGAGATAAAACTGAGCAGCCTGTAGTTTCTTAAATCAATCCTAGTTCTTGCCTTTCCTGAAAGTAGGTTTGATGTTTGCCTTTTCTTCAGTCTTCAGGAACCTCTCCCAATCACCATGACCTTGTAAAATGGTAGAGAATGACCTTATAATGATGTTGTCCAGATCCTTCAGTATCTGCAAGTGTGTCCCATCTTATTCCATGGATTCGTAGATGTCAAATTTCCCTAATGTTCCCTAACTTGATCCTTCTTTGCAGTGTGGAGTACTACACTTCTCTAGACACTGCTGGTAAGCATAGGGATCTAGTTTAGAAAGCAGACCATGTAGTTAAAGACTGAAGCAAAGAGAAGTACTGAGTACTTCGCCTTCTTCTATGCCCTTGCCACTAGGTCTCTGATCTCACTATAGTGGACACTATTTTTTCTTGATCTTTTGCTGCTCTAGTGTATCTTACCAATTTCAATTCCAGATGAATTTCAACTGCCCTAATTTCATCACTGAGCAACATTTCAATAATGCTCCAAGTAACCTATGGTGGCCTGCACCTTCTACACCCTGTTTTTTTTTTGCTCTTGAACTCAGTAAACCAAACTGTGCTCTTGCCAGACTTACTCAATGTCCTGCAGATCGAAACAGATTTTCATGTACTCCAATTTTGTCATTGAAAAATCAAACAGCTGTCCTAGGCCCCTTTGCCCTTCAAGACATGAAATCCCGTAACTGGTACCCTGAAAAAAAACCACACAACCTCCTCTCCATAAGTCAAGAGTCATTCATTATTCTGCTACTTGCCTTCCTCATTTCCCTCAGGATCTTTAACTCCACTATTTTATCTCAATAAAAGTTATATACAAACATGGAAATGAGATTTGAGACTATGTACAGCACAGGCCACATGACCTTGCTCAGAAGGAGAAAACTTCGGAAATTAAGTACACCCTTAACCCTAGTAAAAAATCTACAATATTTGCTGTCAGAGTTTGATGAATATTATGTTCGCCAACCAAATAAGGCCATAACACTAACTTATTGTTGTTATTATTTTTAACTTGAACTGAAGAAGAAATAAATATTTATCATACATATCTTAAAGCTCTTGATATCCACAAGTAATTCAGAAGGTGTTTGTGATTACTTCATTAAAAATTACATTTTTTCTTCATTATAATTTAACCATTTAGAGGAGGGCATGCAGAAAGAAACAGATCTAATTCTAGCGAGCGACCACTGAATTGTACACCAGAGGCAGATAGGACAAGTCTTACCTCCAGAGAAGTGAGACTTCTCTAATTGCCTCCTGAAAATCCTGGAGAGGTGTGCATTTCATTCATCTTCAGCACAGCATCATGGCCGTTCTGATGGTCTATGATCATCACATGCCAGACATGTCTGAACAGCTGATTTACGATCAGCTGATTCCCAAGGTCATGGAGCATGAGCGAGGACATAGACTGTGCCTTCCAGTATTGATGTATACCCTTATGGGGAATCCCATTTAATAACAGAAACTTATCAGAATCCTTCAGCTTCTTTCTCCTCTCATATATAGGTTCCTTCTCTCAGCAGTGTCATATGAATCTTTTGCTTCTTATCACACTGTAGGCCAAAAGGCACATCTCTATTTCCAGCCTGAAATCCAGGTAAGTCACCACTCAGCTTTTCCCAAGTATTTGCATCAACTGTGGCCCTTCCAAGGAAGTGCCCACTGGCTCCTTCAGAAGGCGCCTTTTTATGTGTCTTCTGTGGAGCTGTATGCTCCACTTGCTCTAGGATAAGCAGTTGCTGATGGGATATGTAGGATGGATGCATTTGAGCTGCGTGCATCTGCAGTGATCGAGCCAATTCTGTTCAAACAGGTGAACAATTTCTTTTTTAAAGTAGAGACAGACTGACTGAAAATAAAGAGCTGATTTTCTAGGAAATATGCCACAGAAAGCCATATTAAGGGCAGCTACACAGTAGAGAGAAGTGGCAAGTGGCAGAACTACTTCTGCTAAACTGAGGAAAAAAAAAAGTTCTAGGTAATCTTTTTTTTTCTTCCTTAGAATTTTTAAGATTTGCAGCTGTTCTGGAATACATTTTTCACCTTTCACAAATTATGTCTGTGGAAAAAAAGGTAAAGATGATTTCAAACTCCATTTTCTTTTCTTCATAAAACCACACACAACTAATGATAGCACAACCTTCCTTTCAGTGGAAGCTTGGATAATCTGAATATCATGCTCTATGTACTGTCCTCAGCAGGATGCCAAAACACCAGAAAATTCAGCAAGTCTCCCAATTGAAGCGGGCAAGTGACGTGCTCACAAGTCAGTGATCCACCTCTGAGAACAGGAGTTGACTGCAGTTTTAGCTGTCAGGTTGTAGAATGCAAGCTGTGGTTTCAAATGCTCAGTTATTTTGCAGATTCTGTGATGTCTAAGAGGTATAGAAGCTTATGTAAGCTTTTCCCAGAACCATGGGCTTTACGCATCTTCCTTCTGTACAAGTAATGTAATGTCAGGCATGAGGTCATATTCAGTGGCACTTCTACAAGACTTCTGTGTTTTCTTCCCAGGTTACAAAAATTTCCATAATTTTTTAGGAGTTAACTTTTTAGGCCTTTCTTTCTCATGAAATTTACTTGAAACTGGCCAGTATGCTGAAGCTATTCGAGAGGGAAATTTGGGGAAAAAAACATATGGATATAGCATCATAATTGCATACACTCAGTTTCTTGAATCATTACATACTAAAAAAAAAAGGATAAAAGTGAAACATGGAGTGTCCCCCATATGGAGTGCTGATAGATAGTAACATCAGTCTGAGGCCAATATGAAAATGCAGGTAAGTGATAAAAAGTAATATCAAGAAAAGCATCTAATAGTCATTGACAAAGTAGTATACTACCTCTGAGTACTAGGACAAAATAAGCTAGAGAACTGAATTCTGTAGTGCACCATATTATAAAGATAGGAAAGAAAGGAGAACAGTCATCATAAACAATATGCAGTATTCTAAGAGAATATGAGAGCAACTTTTCAAAGAAAAAGGGACATTTATGAGGGAAGCCAGAGTTAGGAATAGATTTGCATGTACAGCTCATGACGCTATTGAATCAGAGAGCTCCATAAACCTGGCAAGACCACTAGGGAATAAAGTGATGATGCAACAAAGATAGGTGTTCACTGCATCAGGTGAAATTATCAGTTGCAAGATAAAAAAACCCACAAAACACAATTAAATTAGAATCTGTAACTATCCCAAACCACTTAACACCATGAAATTTATAAATTGCTCATTAGTAATTGCTCATTTGAAAGACCTATATGCAACATGATCTATCAAGCCATTCATCAAGTTCTGCCACAATTTTGGCCTGAGAATCGTTCTAGCTTCAGAAGCATTTCAAGAGTTACTGACTCACAGACAAAAGGTGCTTCATTATATTTTACTACAGTAGTGACAACAATCTCCTATTAGAAGAAAAACATGAGTAAGAGAAGGTAAGCATGGTCGTAGGACCATGACACCAAGCTGCAAAATCCCTGAAGAGAGAGACCAGGAATTTAATAGTTAGCTAAAGATAGCAGATTAAAATGGAGGACTACTGAAACTTTCTGCATTGAATATATATCTATCAAACTAATTATTCTGGTTGTCAACTAAGAACTCCAGCTTGACCCTGAAAAATCATTAAAGTAATACAAAGACTATTAAAGAAATACTAAGTTATACAAAGATTCTGGGATATGAAGGCAGTCTAATGACTTAACAGAGCAGTTTACCAGATGTCTTTTTAGATGCTGGTACAGCTATTAGAGGGCTGCAACTCAGTCGCAGAAAGGATGAGTTCAGAGGAAGTCAAGAAGATTCACTTTTAGCTATTATATAAATTGTTTTGTATGTTTGTATTTTTTTTTCCAAATAGTCTTTATAGTAAAGATCCATTCTAATATGAACAGGGAACTACATTTTGTTCCTCACTATGCCGTAGGAGAAATAATGCCCTTTCCTTTACTCTGAGCCTGCCTAATTTCCAATAAATAAACTTCAAAACCAAAACAAATTAACAAAGCACTGGATATAAACTGGTAGAGGATATACTCAAGCACATTTCTTCTGCTTTATAACTGTGTTTGATCTGGTCTTGCAGTTGGCCAGAAGTCCATACCACCCATAGGATTACTAAATTTTTGGAGGAAGTGTTGTGTGACTTACTTAGTTTTATATTCAATGTACTTACTATAACAAATGTAATTTTCCAAACACAGATGAATAGACAGACTCTAGTGAATATTCCTCTCCTTTTCAGAGAATGAGAAAAATGGGAGGAAATATCTGAGGTCATATAGTCCTCTGCTGTAGTGAACAGCATGTAGAATGAACTTCATCACTTTCCATTTTAAAATAAATTAGTATTTTTTGATCCCAGATCTCTTATTATAGGCTTGTACAGAACATCATTTCTCTAATGGGAAAGAAAACTCTTCCAATTTCTATCTCAAATCTATTTCCAGCACTTTATGCCCATTTGTTCATGTGCAAACATTGCCCGTTAGTTTAAATAGGCCTCTTCCCTCTCTGCTGTTCCCCTTACTACTTCCCTGATGTTATTTTAGAAAGCAATAAAATTCTCTCATATTCCTTACATTTTGAAAGTTTCAACAAGCCAAGCTTTCCAGTTTGCTGAAAAAGCTTCTCCATTCCCTTGATCATGCAAGTAGTCCCTTTCTGCATTTGTTCCACTTTGAGTTTTCTATCTAGGCTTTTATAGTTTATTTCTATTAAAACTTTACATGGCAAATATACATATTTTTTTTTTTTGTTCTTATTCTAAAAGGGAAAAACAATCTTGAGGATTTTAAAATAATCTTTTAGCTATATATTTGATCTTTCTTGTCTCTGTGGCATGTTATAACTTTAGGGGTAGAGATTTTTTGTTATGGAAGTTTTTTAATTTGCTGCAAGGTATACACCTATTATATGCTGCTTATGATGCAAGCAAGGACACATGTAATGCTTATTCTAAAGACCTCCGTGAACTAACATTGATTTTGTAGTTGTGTATAAATTCAGGATGAAAATCTGATGCCTGAGCAATCCTGTGTCTCTCCCCTCCCTAAAACACCTTCAGTACCAGTGTATACTCAGAGTCACAGAAAATCTTGATCGAGTAAATGTGGTATGGGCAAGCCTATGGCTTCTCAAACTCACACATGCATGGGTAGAACAATATTCTCTTAGTGAGAAAGCACTGAGCAGGAGCACCCGACAAGTTGAACAGAGTGTTATATCAAGAGAGGAACATTATTGTCAAGAAATTACAACCTCAGCATTGACATAAATGTTGACAGCACCATTCCCACTGTAGTGATATCAGAGCAGATTATGATTCACACAGGACTGCCCGAAGAGTGATGATTTAGATGAAATACTCCCAAATAACAAAAAATTCCGAAAGGAAAACTGCAGATGACAAGGGTTTTATCAGGCCACTACTGAGATGGATCACACTTTCTCTTCTATTCTCAAAAGCCTCCTGTCTGCAGAGATAAACTAACCATAATGAAATCTCTTTTCCCACCTGTTCCCCATTTGATGGCAACAAGAAGCACGATAGCAGGGCATGATAAATCTTAGGTGGTGATTGAGGGTGTGTAATTGCGAAGAATGTCATGTCTTTCTGATGGGTTTCTACAAAGCTTTAAGAAACTTAGGGCCAAATCTATTCATGATGTAACCTGAATGAAGCAAATTAAGTGATAGGAAGAATTACCATAGCACATCATTTTCAAATACAGAAAGGAACAAGAATATAAAGCAATCAGACTAAAGAAGATCAAAGATTATAGCAAAAGAACCATAAATGACACTTGGGTCAATCTATATGACCTTATTGTGCATTCATTCACTAGCTCATCTTATCTATTTTTTTGAGTGTCTAATGATGGTGCTGATGATAAAGGCCAGGCTGGAGCAAGCCATGCATGTTCATTTGACAGTCTGAGCAGACAGCATAAACTTTTGGAGCTTTTTGGTATTGTAGGATAGGACAAATTTCCAGCCAATAAGAACAGGAGCAGGAGGCAAAAAAGTGTTAGTTCACATTTCCTTTGAGCCTGAAGAATCCCAAAGTGCTTTAACAAATAATCTTTTTCAACTACTCTTTCTATTTTTTCTGGGAGAATCTTTTTGCACTAGAAATATCTCATCTGATAAAAATCCAAACCTTTACTGATATGTACGATTTAGCCAAAAAGGATGAAATATTATCCGAATATATTTTTACAAGACTAGAGACTTTCACTTACTATGCATATATTACAGTAACCTATTTTGGGGCATTGAAAAGATGGAAAAAGTAGAATTTGTTCAAACAATTGTCTTTAGTCTTCTTGAAATAAAATAATTTCATTTCTGTTTTCATCACTTTTTACTCCAGATTTGATAATAACAACATTTAGTGATTTTCCCCTGATGAAGAAAGGTTACATTAAAAAATCATCATTTATTACAGAATACAAGTTCCAAGTTTCCACTTTTTTTTACTATTCTTTCTTCTTTCACACATATTTACAATTGTCTCTCAGTTGCTCTCCTCCCTAGACTAAAAAAAAAACAAGAAAAAATCCTTATCTAGCCAAATAAGCAGTAAATAAATAGGGACTACTATAGCCTGTAGTCTCAGAGGAGAAATGAAGGAAATGTGTAACAGCATGCAAAAATTCTACGTAATAATTTAGTAATTACGTAGTTTAATAATTACATAATAATTTAAATGAGGGTGAGAAGAAGAATATTGAGCTGAAACAATGTGGGAGGATGTAGTAATAGCAGCAGTTATAGTGACACTGCTATTGCAGTCTGAGAATATAAGTTAGGAATGTTTACAGGAAGAAGCAGTAGTTCTTAACTTACTTTCTATTACAACTGGAAAAAAATATACCTTTTTGGTGATTCAAACTCTCCCCCTCCCTCACCCCACTTTGTTAAAACAAACTCGGAAAGAGTAATTTAAAAAGCTAAACACAGTTATACAGAAAATGTAGTTGATATCTGGAGTAAAAAAAGGTCTGATGATAACAGTCAGACTAGAATCTATCCAGGGAGACCAGACCAGATGAGCAGTTATATCAGTGTTAATAAAAATATCATGAGGTACTGGGTAAAAAACGGTGTATGAAAGTCCCGTTTTGAAGGCAAACTTAGCACAAGTGTCACTGTTTTACATCTGCTTTGGGGTCAAAGCAGAAGACAACATGCTTTCACAAGATCAACAGTGTCCCTGCATTAAGAGAGCACATCATCATCAGTGGGGGAGGTGATCCTTCCCCTTATTCAGTGCTGGTGAGGCTGCACCTGAGCTGCTGTATGTAGTGCTGGGCACACCAAAGACAGACATGGACATACTGGAGCAAGTCCAGCATAAGGCAACAATGATGATGAAGGGCCTAAAGGACTAAAACATCTCTTATGATGTGAAGTTGAGATGACATGGACTAGCTAACGTGGACGAGAGAAGTCTCAGGACGATCTTAGCCACCTTTGTAAATATCTGATTGGAGGATGTAAAGAGGATGGAGCCAAACTTCTCAGTGGTGACCAGTGACAGCACAAGAGGCAACAGGAAACTATGATAAGAGCAATGTGTACAGTATACAGTCAAAAAAATGCTTTCACAGCATGCATTTCATGATATCTGGACATATGTAGTGCCCCATAAAGACCTTTTCCTATGGAGAGAAACTGTCCCTGGCATTGACCAGTAGAATTCATAACCTGGTGATACCAGGAAGGAAAATATGGACTACTGTCTATACTAGACAGTATACTAGATTGATGAATTCTTATGTTACTATTACAAAATATTTTTTGTTTGTTTGTTTTTCCTGGAAACATTAATAGAAGAGTTTCCTATTTTTTTTCAGAAGTGGGAACATCTGTTTTATTTATTTATTGATAGTATTCCTCACTAGTTATTAAGAGATAGATTTCAACAGGAGAGAAAATATATGGAAAAGGAAGAAGAAGAAAAGGGGGAACAGAAAGTAGAAGGATGGTTACTCTGTATGCCTATAATGCTCTATTGTCAAGGCTGGTGGCAGGTCACAGACTTCGTACGGAGTTTGCAAAGCTCCAGCTAGTCAGGCTTGCTCTGTCTATGGTTTTCCCCTACCTAAAACTTTTTTTTTTTTTCCAACTTAACTATAACAACACTTTTTCTAATTGATCAGATTACTGCTGCAAATTTGTCTTATCTTTGTACAATACAACAATAGTTTTACACAAGTAACAGAAATAAGCAGCTATTTTATGTAGAATTAAATATTTATGACCCTAACACAATGAAAAAGCATGGAGAAATATAGATCTGGTCTGACAGGAGATGTCTTAAGAAGTGAAGATGTGTGATGCAGTGGAAAGGAATAAAGTGCTGGTTGATAGATGGAGCACCTGCTGGCACCGGCTATAAACTCATCAAAAGTTGGTTAAATAAACACAGACTTAGAGCTAGACAAAACTGGTTTAGGTGATAAGAATAATAAGGAAAAAAAAGAAAAAAAAGAAAAAGAAATAGGTGTAACATATATAAAAGGTACCATATTTTGCAAATTCAAATGCTGAGCTGCAGAACAACAAAGAGGTTTTATATACTAGCAAACACAAAGATTACCTCAGTTAGATCATAGAGTAAGAGAGAAGAAACTAACAACATCCTACTGTTGAAAGACTCCATCTAATAACTAATAATTTGTCATGACATCCCCCACTGCCACTAGGAGAAGGAAAGAATCAACCCAGAGGAACAAGAGAAGGGCTAGCATCACAGCAGGAAAAGGGCTAGAAACTCAAAAGAGTGTGTTTAACCACTTCAACAACTATTTTTTTTTTTTTAATAATAGTTGGATTTGGACTCACAATAATTCTTGGATTAGATTGTTAACATTTCAATTAGCCTAACAGTAGACTGTATAATGTATTCATACAGATATATCAGGTGTGTTTCTCCTTTGCCTGTAAAAATGATGCCAAGTGTAACAGAGGAAGGATTAGAAAGGAAAAGAAAAAAAGGGGGGAAGGGGAAGAGAAAAGTTACAGTATTTATAATTAAGTAAAACAAACTTGTTTTCTTTAGAGATGAGCAAGAAAGGAAAAAAAAGATATTATCTACAGTTTGCTTTAAATGTACGAAGGGGAAAACCCTCCTGGATAGAAGTACATGGAAATATTCATCTTTATCTACCTGTATTATTCAAACAGGGGTCAGTCCTGGAATGATTTGAAAAGCCTTTGCCTTAGTCTTTGTTTTTTTTTCATTCTCTTTTGGTTGAATAGTGACAGCTACCAACCCCTCTGAACTGTACGGGCATGTTCTTAAGAATATTGCCTACACAGCAGAGAAATGAAAATTGCTCTTTTGCTATTTTATTATTATTTGTTTGCACAGCAGAGAATTGTGTGCTGGAATTTATTGCTGATACAGAAAGAAGTACAAATGACCTGTAGTAGTGGGCTATTCTTTCAGACCTCCAAAGGCTTTTGGCATTGAGCTACAAATATACAAAAGCCTCTGTAAGGTTATTCGTGCTGTTTTTCACTACCGGGCTCTGAGGCAGCAATGCTGCATTGCAAAGATAAACAAAGCAAAATAAAGAAGGGAGAAGATTTCATTTGGTGTAAATTAACTTTGGTGGAGCTCTGTTTACGCTGTCAGGAGATCAGTTCCAAGAAGTCTACAGAGCTGACCTTACGTTCTCCTCTAGGCAAACATTGCATTGACTTTGCTGAGGATCTATTTCCAGCTGTCTGTATTTTATTTCAAGTCTTGCAACAATTAGAGGTTCTTATTTGTTTGTCTTTTTAAGCTTCAGTTCTTGGAGTAAAGTGATTACAGGGAAAAAAAAAATCAGTTTTATCTATTGACTGAAGCATTATAGTACAGAGAGTGCTCTGTGATCATAACGACAAAGTTGTGATGATTAAAATCTCCAAAACCCTGTGAAACAAAAAAAGAAAACATTGCCTAAAATGCATATAAAAAAAATAAAGAAGAAAAAATAGTTCCAGGAAACATTAGAAATTTTTAAGCCATTTTTAGGGATGCAGCTATATTTTACAGAAAGAGTTATGAAGTGATTACCAGAATTTAATGGTAGGAAAGTCAGATATGCTTTAGTGTTATAATGTCATTCATTTCAACAGATCTATAGATCTAAAGTAAAAGAGAAAAAGTAAAGTTATGTCAAGCGTTTTCATTCTGAGAAGATGCACTGTAATTGAATCATACCTCTTTTCCAGCAGTGGCTTGGATTCTGTGCATGTGTTCACATGCACGTGTACAGATACTGGATGCATGATTCCTGTGTGTGACTGTCATTCATCAGACTAACTTTTCATTCATATTATAGTATATAAAATTCCTCAGAGGTGAGTGTTGCTGACTTCAAATCATATCTTCCTCTCAAACCTGCATGCATTTGAATTTTAAATAAAAAAGAATAAAGGGTTTGCTAATATGTATGTGTGGGGGAAACTGCAGTACACCTCTTTCATGCTCTAGCAGAAGCAAAAGCAGTACCATGTTTACCCATCTTGTTAAATCTTTAACTCCAAACGAACATACACTTTCTCATCATGAGACTGGATCAGCAAATTTGTTTGAGTGTCAGTAAGCAACCGGCTAGAAAGATCCAGAGGAGGGGAAATAAAAGCAACATAGTGATTAAAAAGGAAAATAAACAAATTTTAATCTTTTTCCACTTATATGGATTAAAAAAAAATGAGTAAAACAATTTTTAAAAAATTTTAAAAGAATTCAGAAACAGAATTTTAGAGTGAGTTACATAAATGCTGAACTGGAATAAGGACTGGAATTAATGTAGTGAGAAATATGTGGGTAGCTGAACTCGGAGCATCTCTTTGCTGATTTCCATCAGCCAGGAATCTTAAGGTATATGATCATTTTTTCCCCTGAATATTTTCAGATTCAAGTACTTTTTAATATTCATTCATGTGAGCCTTAACTCTCACACAATGGAGTTCTTTCTATCTAGAAGCTCATGTGTGTGCAATAGTTTAAAAATTTCTGGGCCCTATTTGCAGATCTCTCTCCCTTAGCTTTTGAAACTAAACTTAGTTGTAGCTCAATTTAACCATGCATAAAATAGTTGTAAATGGACTTATTTCTCACAGGGTTTGCAGAAGTTATTTCTTATATTTTCTCCTTTTCTCACTTTTATTATTCTTTCACTCATACTTTATGTTTCTCTTTCTGGCTTATAACTAACTGTCTGAGCAAAATCCATCCCCTGTTGAAGAAGTCAATAGTAAAATTCTTTCTACTTCACTATTTTATATATAATTTTAACATCTATGAAAAACTGCACTGTATTTTGGGTAAGATTCTGATCTATGCTATCCAACTTCAGGTATCTAAAAGTCAGATAACAGTCAGTTTGGCTCCTTTGCTGGCTAAAAACATTTCTGGAGGAGGGTCTATTCCCTCCAAAGAAAGATAACCAAGTAATGTGGAATGAATTTCCCTTAGGAGGTAGTTATTTTTCTCCATTGACTACAGAGGGAGTCCAGGCAACTAGCTTAGATGAGATGCCTATTTTTCAGACTGATAAAGTTAGTTGAAACGAATGGGAAGAATTCATCTCACTTAGGTTAAGACATCTAAGTTAGACATCTCAGTATGAACTAGTCATCCTAGACTCCTTTTATAAGTAAAGGGAAGAAATAAGTACTTTTGCTTATTCCTTAGGGCATTTCATTCTCAAATGGCTGTTTAAGATAGATCCGATGACTCCAGCATTCTAAAACTCAAGGAGATGAATCTGAAATATATGCTCACAAGTACATAGCACAAAAGGACTTTGATTTTAGTCAGATCCTATACCACCACTTAATGAAACTGATAGATAATATACTAACATTTGGTAGGAGGTTTTAAGACAATCAGAAGAATAACCTTTAACTATTATCACTACCTGATTCATGTAACTATCTCAGGCACTTTTGTTGCTGCCGGTGACTTATCAATCCTTCAAACCGAGCTCAGTATCAGATGGATCCTTGAAGGACAAATTTGCAAGACATTTTAAAAATAGCAGTGTATAGAAAGGTTGAATTTTGGTAGAAAACCATGTCTTGATGGTGAGCACAGAGCATATAAAATACTTGATACTACTTTGTTTTAATCCTCATTTTAGAGGTTCCTTATTTAGGAATTCTTACTTCTTTTATTTCTGTAAATAAAGATTTCTCCATGGAGTAAGTCTGGATGCAACTGTGCATGTGATGGAGCAGGAAAACTTAGCTGCATATCAGTCTAGTTCTCTGTCCAAGCAGCAAAGCCATGATTATAAATGCCTGAAAAGACAGGAAGTACTAATCTCACACAAATATCTAAGCAGGCACAGAGATGGACTGACAGATATCAAACCAAAGTGCAGTATTTGTGTTGGTAGAAAACACTATTGAAACTATGTTAACACTATCACCATCTCAGGCTTTCAGATTCATACGGATAAGGGAGCTATTTTCTGCTCTCCTACCAACTGTCAGCATTGATCAGCATGGTCTTATTTGGTTTGTTTGTATGTTTTGAATTTATTTTTGTTTCAGGAGAGAAAGTGAATTTCCTGAACTTGGGAAAAAAAAAAAAAAAAAAAAAGTTCCATCTTTTTTTTTTTTTGGTCTATTTTGTACTCTTTCCAAATCCTTTTGGCAGCTGTCCTGACAGTTTCATCTCAAGCTCTTGTCTTACCAGGGCAGTTCCATCTCCTCTTATTTTATGAAGTTATGCTCACAGACCTGAAGATCTGCACAGATCTGCACTAATTCATGCTAATTCTGAGAGATCTGAAAATTAGGACAAAACTCTTGACTTTAACCCTGTATTCTTGGTTTTGGATATAGAAAGAGACTGTTTATCATAACTCTCCTTGCCCCTTCAGTAGGATCGTTTTATTTAACACCCAATGCTGTTCATTCAACATGTTTTCATTTCTGCAATTACTATTTACAGCCATGAAGTGCTATTAAAAAAAAAAAAAAAAAACTTTTTTGGCATCCATCAAGGGACTTGCAGTGATCAAAACCCAAATCTGGACAAATTTGGACTCGGGTCTTAATCTGGTAAGGTAAATGCTTCCTGCCATAATGTTCGGTGTTCTGGTTATTTACTGATTCCATCTAGAGAATTTTTGTTTGTTTGTTTGTTTATTTTGTCCAGCCTTTGTTAAAACTGAGGAAGGATGTTGGGTTCTGCTGAAAGTATTCTCTATTATTATTAGCCTCTGTAGCTATTACTGAAAGCATCTGTGGTTGGACTACCCACCACAACAGCTGCACATAAAAATTGAAAAAATGGGAATTTTTTGATAACAATAAAGTAAAGAAAATCTTGGGTTGAATGTGAGAATTGGTTACGACCCTACGTGTGCATACAATTCTGAAGCTATTCTAGGATGAAAAAACAATTTTTGTGAATAGCTGTATAAAATTCCTTATAGAAATTCATCATGTAAATATTGTATATGGACATGAGAAATGAGAACTACACTTAAGAACTGTTCTTCATAAATTTAAAATGAAGGATAATTTACGACTCCACCTTAGGATACATTTCTAAAATCTTTAGTATTATTTTCGTATGTTTTAATACCCAAGTGCTACTTCAACATTACTACTACTGTTTCTGAAAGACTGAGGCTCTCGTTAATTCCCAAAGAGATAGAGTTATGACTATTCATACTATATAATCCCTTTCATTAAGTTATTGCCATGGTGCTGTAATATTCTGTTATTTTAGAGGATATTCAGATTGATTCCGAAGGGGAGGATGTGAACTTATTCCATGTTTTCTCTCTGAGCCCTGTATAATGCTACTAAACCACTCTGTGCTAACAAAGTTACTGTAAGATATACTTGTATTGGTCTTAGGAAGGGACAAAAAGAAAAAAATATGGGTAAGGAGTTAAAAAAAAAAATTAAAAATCTACTCTGTTTGTTCACCAGCCATACTACCTATATTTTCTGCCAAATGATTTTTACCTCAGAGTAATGAATATATCCTTCTCAATTCTGCCTTCTGGGAAAAAACCTTTTCCACCTCCAAATGAAGAATGTCAGTGAGTTAAGTTAACTTATTGTTTCCACACATTAATAGCACTGGCATTAGGATGTGGAGGGTTTTTTGTTTGGGTTTTATTTTTTATTTTCATTTTTGCTTGAATGCATGCCCTCTGGATCTACAGTAAATTGTTTCAGCTGTGCTGTGTGTAGTCTTTCTATTTAGCAAATCCATTCTGTGTTTAATGCTCTATATGTTTCAGCATCGATGGGTCATTGCTGAGAAAAGCACCGACCAGCACTTGGATTTTCCATCACTCCTGTTAATTTAACAAACGGCAGGAAAAACTCTGAATTCCCTTGTATGGGGTTTGGATCATAAGAATTTCTCTGGGATATAGTGGAGCAAACCATGCTTATACACGTATTACACAACTGAAAATCTGGGGATTTCTTTTATGGTTACGTTTTGTCTCCTATTACATTCACTCATGGGGTAGCCTGCTTTACTTTCAGTTTGAAAAACCATAACTGAAAATAAGACTCAAAGTTATAATTTGCAAAGATGGTCACCCTGAGGTCACTTACTGAAACCCACCTATCGATATCAATTAAACCCATTTTCACAGATAATAGACACTTCAGTGGATTTCAGTCCATGAAGAGGTGAGTTCCTCTAGAGGAGCACCAAGGATACTCAGCAACCCTTCACTGATATAAACGGCTGAAGCAGAGTTGGTAGTCATGGCTATTTTTCATAGGCTGAAGGCCAGAAAGGAACATTATAATCTGTGGAAAAACTGTTCTGGAGAATAAATGCAGCAGTAAGCACACTTAAAATAGTAACTTATATTCAGTGAGGAGTTAACTGTATACCCTCATTTGTATCTAGTAGCTGATATTCTAACAGAGCCGCCACTTCTAAATATATATATATTTTTAATATGAGGTTAACAAATAAGACCATGCAGATGGCTGAGTATAAGTTGAGGAAATTTTATGTTTTTAATAGTTTTGCTTTTCTTTTCTTATGACTGCTGAGTTTTCCCTCATTTCGTCTAATTTTCAATCTTAGATTGAAAGATATAACATTAAAAAAAAAAAGAAAAATACACAACTTATGAACTAAACAGAAAAGTTGATTATTCTGGTGAAAAAAAGCTTATTATGAGAAAAAGAGAGCAACTGCAAAAATAATTGCTAAAAATGATCCTCTCTTGATAAGAAATCCTTGTACATAGTTCACCGCATTGTCTTGAAATCTGCTCCATCTAGTTTAGACCTCAGAAAAACGTTAATGTTCTAGGGAGGACACCATATGGTAATAAACCATGCTAATAAAGCAATACAAGTCTACATATAAACCTTATCTTATATATGTCTTCAGAGCGTTATATATATGTGCTATCAACATAACTACTGGTTATATTTTACAGTGAGGCAAAAGAAACACTCTTTGCCCACCAGGACTCCACATCCTTTTATACAGAGCTGCTTCCTATCCGTATTTTGGGGCTCAGTTTTGCAATTGTTTTATCATGTAAAAATGATACAGCATTTTACTTTCAGCATTTTAAGTAACATTCAGGGTTTTTAATCTTGAGTCTTCATCTGGCATTACCTTCATTTCTTGAGTCTTCATCTGGCAGAACCCTTCATTTGTTTTTGTTGTACTTCATGAGGTTTCTGTCAGCCTATTTCGTGATCCTGATAAGATATCTCTGCAGGGCAGCCTTACCCTCATTGAACTGACTGGACTGCTCTTCTCAGTCTGGAAGCCCCAAGGAACTTGCTGAAGTTACATTCCATGCCACAACTCCATTGATCAAGACTGTTAAACAGTACAGGGACTTTCTTTAAATTATTTTGTAGTATGTGCTCCTGAAAGCCATGCCCAGGCACATAAAAAATAAGGAAGTGTTTGGGCACAAGCAGCAGTTTTACTAAGGGTGAATTATGCTTGTGAAATCTGACTGTTTTCTGTGATAAAATGTCTGGTTCTGTGGGTGAAGGGAGAACAATGTGCATCATATACCTTGACTTCAGAAAGCTTTAATATGATTTTCCGCAACATTACAATAGCCAACTGTGGAAGATATGGACAGGATAAGGGAACTACAGGGTGGATATAAACTGGACATCCAAGCTTAAACATGATCAATGATGCAAAGTCTGACTGTCAGTTACTAGTGGTGCTCCCCAGGATCAATATTTGCCAGTACAGTTCTCCCTGTATGTAGCCTTTATTAAGAACATACTGAACTCATCAACCAAGACACCCATCTCCCTTTCTGTCACTCAATGCCCAGTCTGTGTGGGCTGAATAGTGTCCCCAATTTGAACTGGGTTATTACAACACATCAGAGAGATGTTACTCAGCACTACGAAGTTCGCAGCAGCCCATTCTTTCATTCAGTCTGCCGACATCCCTCATGCATACACTGCTCCTCTGAATTTCATGTCATCAGTAAGGATGCTAAAAGTCATTCTGTCCATCTCTCAGGCAACTAATAAAGATGTTAAACAGTACTGGATCTAGTATTAACTCCTGAGAGGTTGCACTAAACAGCCCCCCATTAGATCTCAAACCAGTGACGCCACCCAGAGGTTGATGTTCCTGTCAGGTTGCCACCCACTGTCAGGGAGCAGCAAGAGCTAGGAGTTGAGTGCAACAGCAAGGCAGGTAGGACAGAGACTTCACTGACAAGGGTACAGTCCCACAATACTGGTCCAGTGATGGTAAGCAACATCAGCTACGCGCAGTGATTCTCAGACAAGCATATTTGGATGAGACAATTCCAAGTAGATGAGGGAAGGGAAGGTTACAGAATCTGTTGGTGCACTCAGGACCATAGTGTACCCATCCTGTAGTCCACTTGTCCATCCATATTTCCACAGTTTGACTGCAAAGACATTGCAGGAAATGTGTGTAAAATCTTGTTGAAGATAACGTAAAATGGTATCACCTGGCCTATCACAGAAGGCAGTTATGCTTCAGTCTGTTACAGCTCTTGGACCATGTGTCTGTAGTGTAACTTCACCATCAATGAAATTCATACCATATGCCAGGAATTCTATACATGCTAACTGCTCCAGGAATAAGCATGCATGTTGAAGTGGTGACCTCTAGACAGTGAACATCACAGATTCCTCACAGATTCCTATAGCAAGTGCTCACAGATTCCTATAGCAAGAACCAAAGTATTGATGCAGAGCATATTCAAACTTCTAGTTTACTAAACTACTAAGGTAGGTGAACCTTGTTTTCGCTCAGTCTTCACAGGAAAGAATCAAACACTTTAAACAGATAGGCAACATAAATTTGAAGTCCAGCCTTACCACTGCACAGTGTTTTAAATGTTCCTTCTGTATTAGCTGCCAGCTTGACTTTCTTTATTGATAGCTGCAGGTATTGACATCATTGTGACTTCTGGCATTAGAACTATAGTGGGACCATAGCCATTTTAGCATCCTTTTAAATCTTTTGCCATAAATAATTATTTTGTTCATGCTCCAATTCAGTCTCAAAAAAAGCAAATAAGACATTTGTAAGTCTTTGCCAATACAGCAAAAGGAAAATAGAGTATAGAGAGCATAATCTGAAAAAGGAAAAAAAAACAGGCAATATATTCTGAAATGTGTGTGCATCCATAAGGAGACAAATTATGTATGTAAGTATGTTCACATACTGAAATAAACATATATGCAAATGCAAACATATATATAAAGGTATAAATGATGAATTTTCATTTAAGAACACATTCAATCCTAGATTAAAAAAAAGAAATTATCAGAGGTCTTGTAGAGATTCCCTCTGGAACTTCTGAAGGCTGAGTTTAGTAGCAGTAATTTCCAATTTCTTAGATAACATATGGGACCAGGGTACTGATTAGCCTTTGAATGATGATCTCCTTGGAAAAGTTATAGCTTTCATTTCTTTAATAGTTAATATCAAGTTCCTGATTTTCTGTTTTTCACTATCAGCAGCTCTTGGTTAATTGTGACCTGGCCTCAGTATTTATTTTTGGATGCTGAGGATAAGCAAGGGTAGGTCTTGTTAGAAACAAACAAACAAACAAAAAGGGTCTCATATTTTGGGAATTGGTTTCTCTGGTGGAGAAATGTTACATAATTTTAATTCCTGCATTTTTAAACTGATACCTGGGGTTTTTAATCTTGAGTCTCCCTTTGACATTAATGGGAGTCATGTTGCCGAAATGAGCCCAATGCTCTGATAATTGAAAGGGATCATGTATGATAGAATCATGGGCATTGGAGAGGTAAAATACCTGTTTCTCTAAGAGATCCTGCCAGCTTTTCTTTTAACTCGGGAAATGAAGGGATTTACAGTTCATTTATTAATGTATTGTTCAGCCTATTCATTAATGAGTCAGAATAGCCACCTGCACTCCTTTTGCTGGAAGATTGTTGCACAAAATAAATAGGCTTTATCAAGTGGAAGTGCCCTTTCCTAATCTCATTCCATCACTTGTTACTCTTTTTGTGACCCATAAGTAATCCCTCTCACTCCATGTATTTTACACCATTCCAGATATTTTCAGAACATTACCCCGCTTCCCCTTAGGCCCTGTTAGTTGATTTATACAGATTCAGTTGTTTTAATCTACTGACTTTATAACTCAAGCCTTAAAGTCCCTATGGGCATTTTGGCTATTTCTTTTCCCCTTGAACTCTCTAGACTCTTGAGGTCTTTTATAGACACAACAAGAAAAAGCTTTTAGCTCTGTCTGCTATGGAGGAATCCATTAGAAATGCTAGGTGGAGTAAGACAGTGTGAAGGTGTCACGAAGAGGATCTGAAGAGAGTGTGTTGGGGCATGGAGAAGTATTTATTCCTTCTTTGTATGAAGCACATGTAATCCATGGAAGGAGAGTACATGTTCTTCCTCTACAAAAGGATATTATTTCCCCTGAAACAGTTCAGAAATGGACATTAAATAGTTTTGGAGATAAGAAAGTTTGTGTCCCCTTCAGAGTTCATTACTGTTTACTAAAGAAAGGATGTAACTGAGAAATAAGATTTTTTTCATTAAAGAATTGCTTGTGTTGTTTGTTTTATCAGTTCACTCTGTTCTTACCCTGTCTAATGTAAGGGCACGACAATTTCTCATCAGTAACGCAAAACATCATTACATATATTTACTCTCCCTATTCATCCTCAGAAATAATCCTGTACATATTTAAGTGGGAAGAAGGAAGACAAATGATGATAATATACATTTTTACGATATGTACAAGGCAAAACAAAGGGAATTTACTGCAGCAACATTTCTACTGTTCACACTGTAGAAAACATGATAGGGATTTAGAAGAACAAAAAAAAACAATCAAAACTTGAGCATGTGTTTTTAAAACATAGCAAACATATCTAAGGAACTTAGTAGAGGTTGCCACTAACAAATCATTTCAACTTCTACAGCAAAACTTTCACTCTTAACACTTTTTTTTTCCCCTGCACCCTCTGAAAATCCTTTTTTTGGGTTGCTGCTTTATCCTGTTTTCATCAAAAGGCTGTGGCAATATCTGAAGTATCCTGACAGTTTGTGTAAGCTCAAATGGAGACATCTTACATGACAATACTTTGAGAATTGTTATGCATTTATCCCAATTAATTATTAAGCAGTTCAACAGTCCTGAGACTGACAAAAACATTCAGAGCATCCTGAAAGTTGTCCTGATATGTTAGGAGCAGAAACTTAGACACAAGAACTCTTACCAGCATATCCTGTTAACCACCAGTCTTCACATCAAGCTCCATCTTGCCAGTTTCCCATGAAATTTGTTGGCTGGACATTGACCAACATCCATCAATATACAGGTACCATAAATCGCATAAGATGAAAACTTCATTACCTCTTTTAAACCAAAAGTTGGAATCTTCTCTTTTTTATTGTGTTATCTGAAACAGAGAGCTCTACATACCTCTAACTTCTGCATAAACAGAAATGCTTAAATTCACATAATTCTAAGCATTTCCCATTATCTAATTTTATGTAGATTTTAGCCTAAACAGTACAGTCAAATGGGAAGATAGATACAAAATTGTGGTTAGAATCGAGCTGTTCCGATTCCCAGTTCTCCTTGACTTCACCATTGGTTGGAATGAAGATGGTTCTGGTACCCCAATGTGCAATCCCTACACAATACTTTTACAGCAATGTCAATGCAATTTTCCTTCGGTGCTGTTGAGGCTTGTGCATTAAATATGGGGCTCTGAACACCTCCAGTACTGAAGTCTTAGCTCAGAAAAATAATAGCGTAAAAACATCAAGCCCATTCTCTTGAGTTTTCATGGTCTATTTCTTTGCTTGCAGCAAAATTGGAAAAAAGTATTTACTTCTTAAATGTTTACCTAATACAATATGAAGTGATGACCTTAAGTGATCTTAACAGACCATAGACCATAAAAAATATGGACGAGCACTCTTTATTTCTTCAGAGCCAATGACTGCAGCAAACTGTGTTTTTCCTGCTCTTACACCAAGAATAACATCTTGTACAATTACTATCATTCACGTGTGTCAAAGGTCAATTTTTGACTTAACTTGGTAGAAGGAGGAAAGATTGAAGTTATTAGACAATGTTTTCTTGTATTTACTCCTAGAAAGAGTGCACAAAACCTAAATTATTCTCACAGGAAATGCAGAGTTTTCCTCCGTCTGCTAGAACATCCAATCTGCCCAGTGACCGAAAGGGATGATAGACAAACACGACAACAAACACGCACTTCAGGTCAACCTCCTACATGTAAAGAAGAAAATCTCCCTTCTGAGCTGCACAGTGGCTCTTTCTGCAGTGTAATCTCAGTTCTGTACTTAGCACTGGCCATGGCATGTGAACATAGAGAATTTTCCTATTCTCAAAGGCTCAAAGTCTGTGTCTCCTTCCTCCCATGAGTATTTTCCCCCTGCTTAAGAAATTAACTTTTTTACAGATCCAGGATGTCCCAAGCAGTATTTCACATGTAACAGTATTTTCTCTTCTACATACAGCTTGCCCAGTCCCATCTACCACAACCTAAGGCTTTCTTTCACATTCTTATGCTACACCCACCTTACAAAGCCTAAGTTCTCCAATAATCACATACCTAAAGTTTATTTCACAATGAAAGAGTACAAACTCCTTTACCTTTTGAGAGGCTAATGGTTCACAGATGCCAGAGCTCAACACCTTCTCACCAGGTTTAATATTCCATACAGAGAGTGTAATGTTTAACATCAAACAGTGCTACATAGGTTTAGCAGAATGATTTAGCAGTATACTGAAATCACAAGTTTAAGCTGCACTAAAGTAAAATATAGCCATTGAAACATACAGTTCAATAACAGTAAAAAAAGTGAATCCCATTACAGCTGTCTATGATATGCTCACCTTCACCATGCTGAGAAGAAACGCATGGTTTGATGTTAGCTCAAGCCTGCTACTTTCTCCAAAATCCATTTGCTAGATGTTCACTTTTTGTACCCAGCATAAGTTGTGCTATGCATATACATCCCCCTGCACTGGCCTGCCTTTTTCTGAGACACATTCATGCTCTTCTGGTGAGCTCAGAACCACACACAGGGGATCCACACAACTCTGATGCTGGCAAAACAGAGGCCATGGTTGTGTCACTAAAGGATGAAGTCACCCTTCTTTACAGTCATTGTGGTCAGTCACATCCTATTCTGCTGGTTTCAAGGACACGATGCACTTTGCCCATCTTCACTGAGACTTCTTCCATTATAGGGGCTTATAACCAATGAAGAACCGTTTTTTTTTTTTCCTTCCCTCCTTACTTTCATCTTAAATATTGGACCAGAACAATACTACATCTAAAAGAAAGAGAAGTACTTGTGTTATAGCTTTCACGTCAAACTGAATGCTTCTTGCCATGTTTTTTATATCCTTGTGAGTTATGCTGGGTTGGGGAACAGGTATATAGCACTACCCTCACACAGATGCATTGATGTGGGGGCAAAAGGAAGAAGAAATGGAGAAAGTGAGAAGAGGTGCCTGAAGGTGAGCCTGGAGAGGTATTTCCCTAAATGTTTAAATATCTTTTGTTGTTGTTGTTGTTGTTTTTTCCTTTATTGCCTCAATCAGGAATTAAAAGATTATGTTAAGTGATAAACATAAGCTGGTGATAAATGAAACCATGTGGAATGCCCTGAGTCAAGACTGTTTTTCTTGTGACATCAGACCACCTCAGTGTTGTTCCTCATAGGTTAAAAGATCCTTATTACCCCCGGAGTGGAGAGAGGGAGCACCGGAGTGGTGCGGATTCTGTAGCACATATACCAGGCAGTTGTCTTCTGCTTGACTCCTGTGACTAATTGTCTTTGGCCTGCTAAGAAATTCACTTCTTTTCTAAAGCTTCTGATTTTGTAACTTTTCTCACTCTCACTTCTTGGCTTTCAAGTGTCTTCTCAAAAAAGGCAACCACTTCTAATGAGCAACAAACTTTTTTAAAAAAGAAAGAAATTTATATTATATGCCCACAATGTGATGGTTGCTTTGCTTTGGATTTGTGATGAGAATCCATTACCAAGAGAAAAAACTACAGTGCACTTGAAAAGCATTTTTTTTTCCCTTTCACGGCTGGTCCTTTGATCTTCCCTTCTCATGTTTCTGCTTCCTTTTTTTTTTTTTTTTTTTTTTTTTTTTTCTTTTTTTTTTTTTTTTTTTTTTTCCTCTCTTCTCTTTTTCTCTTTTTTTTCCCTTCCCCTTTCAACCTGAGATATGGAAGAGGCATACTAATATGACAGAGCTTGGTCAAATTTGAAATTCCTATTCAAAAATCCAGAACACAGGCATATACACCTCTCTAAGCTTATGATTTGTAGGAAATCTGGCTAACGTAATTATTTTGTGAGGCAAGAACTTTGTTTCGTGGTCACTAACAGGTTAAATAACTTAGAAACAATGCTCTGTGTTTTAATACAAATCTCTGAAACTTTATACAAGCCTCTTTATCTGGCATTATTTAAATACATTAACTTTTTCAACAAGAATGTTAGTAAATACATCTAGCTTTAAAATGGTTTGAGACTTTGCAATTAAAATTGCTATATTAAGAAGGTCGGACTTATCTTACCTGGACAGATACTAATTCATGGTAGTTTTACTGAGATAGTCAGCTTGCTCGGTATGTATATTCATGTCTATACATATACATATATAAACATGTATATATGGCTCCTTCTCTGGAGATCTTCCAAACCCACTTGGACGCAGTCCTGTGCCATGTGCTCTAGGTGACCCTGCGTGTGCAGGGGGGGTTGGACTAGATGACCTCTAGAGGTCCCTTCCAACCTTAAGCATTCTATGATTCTATGATATACTGATGCAACTAAGAAAGAACCTGTTTAGTTTTAGAGATGACCCTTTCAAAATGGAAATATGGAACGAACTTGCAAAAACATTTTATTTGTTTGAATTTACTAAATTTGAGAAGTCATTCTAAATCATATTCAGATTGTAATTCCATGTTCTTGTTGGAAGAATTCTTAAGGCTGATTTAGGTGTTATTAGGGCTTTAAGGTGAGAGCCAAACAAAATTTGCAGAATATGGCTACAGCAAATCGCTTGATGTACAATTTAATTTTGGAGATGCTTGCCTATAACAAAGATGCTGATTACAAAGGAAGCAACAAGGCAGATGCTAAAAAGTATTTAACACCGTACACTCATGTGCCTTATTAGGGCTATGTCACAAAGACAAGGCTGACTGACAGGAAACTGTGAGCAGCTAAAGTAGCTGGAGCCAAAGCCATTTCTGTTGAGAGGTTTATGCAATGTTCAACTGCAGGTTATATAATCTATTTCTCAAAAGGATTTAATATGTCAGGTTGTACCAGACAATAACATGAATGCATGATTACCAGACCAAAAGCTACTTGAATCAGATGAATTCTAAGCACAGAGAAAGGCTTCTTCATCTTGCCGCTACTATCCATGTGCCCTTAAAATCTTCAAGAAGGCCTCTCAGATCCCATATTGTTGTAGCTTGGTGCTGGGGGGGGTCTGGGTCCCCAAATCTGCTTTATGATCAATTAATTAACACTGCTCCTCTCCTTCCTGTCACAAAGTGTTTTCAGCTCCACAGTAACCTAATAATATTCTGGGAAATAAAACATCACAATAATCAGATCAAAGAATAATATTTATAAATTATTAGGAGAAACTTTAAATCCATCACACTCAGAGTTATTGGATGACTAGTTTATGTAAATACTTTGCAGCTCTTGGAGAGCTCATACATTATTACTGACAGCTATTGTCTAAATGTTCTCTTTATTAGTAATCTAATATCAACACTAATTGTTCGCTTAGACCAATTATTATTGTTTCTGCTTCTTAAAAGGATAACGAAGGGAAAAATACAAGTGTGCTGTGAGTTAGCAATCAAACTTTTATTAGCATTGGCTAAATAATAGCTAGGATATTCCTTTCAACCAAAGAATCTAGCTACTATGGAAACTCAAGAGACTTTTCAAGAGACAAGAAGGGGTCACAGGGCAACCTGAATGAGTCGGAGCTAGTAAGTTCAATTAAACCAAGATTGTCACTTAAGCATTTCACATTAGTTTTTCCTCTGTTTTAAGTTATGGGATGGTTAATCTGCAGTGTGGGACTTTGGATGGGGGTAATCTCAGAGAGCCTTTGTTCTTCTCTCATAATACAATCCCAAAACCTTAAACCAGAAGACTGAGTGCAGTGGTAAGAGTCCTGAATGCCAGTGTAGGAGGTGCAAGTAGACCCTCGAGCTGCAGACTGGCACCAGTCATATTGGTGTTTTTTCTTTTCTATTTTTTTTTTCTTTTCTAGAACTAGACCAGAGTTCTAGTCTCTCTATTACCCTCCTTCTACCCAAAGTTCTTGGATATATGGTGGCAGGAAGAAAAACTTCTCTGAATGCATATTTCTTGAAGAATTTATGACTTTAGATTTCCTGCTGCATAACAGTAAGTAAACTGATTTTAGAACAGAATTGGATATGAGAAAAGTATATAGTTACCTTTTTGTTACATCATTTTGCAAACTCAGCTGGAGTCTCTGCCTCAAGGGCACAGTTATTTCACAGCTAGAACAAACTGCGTATATATAATTGACAATTAACTGTACATGAACATGTTTTCATGTGAATATTTTATTTTTGTCTTTCCTAAAAGATGTTGCACAGCATATTTCATAAGTGTAGGAAAGGACTTGCATATAATTTCCGAACAGGTATGAAGTATGATCCTGAACAAACATTGTAAAGAATCTTTCTGTTACTGCCTCTCACTGTTGGTTCATATTCAGCCTACTCTGGTACTGAAAGAGAGACATGAACATATGATGGGTGCTGGGCAATTTTGTAAAAATTTCTGCTCACCACAAAAATCTTACATTTGATAGTAGCCGCCCAATAAGCACTATAGATACCTTGCTATAGACCACTGATGGTGAAAGGGAGAGGGGGAGGAATTAAGAGAGCATGACTGAATAGCTCTTTTGCTCATGGAAATTCCATATCAAGACTGAGGACTACATTATTACGGACTGTAACTGAAGAAGAGATTAATTGTTGCTATCTGTGGTGGTGGTTCTCAAAAGACACATGCAAAACTCGATTTTAAGGTTTCCCATACTGTGACTGCTGCTTTTCATTGACCATGAACTCTCTTTGAAAAAATGTAGTTACATTCTTTGTCTAAAGAGTTGATGTTCTCTTTCAGTTGCTCTTCTGTTTTTATAAGCAGATTATAAGAGCTGACATCGGCATTTTGTGTTTATAAGTTGTTTTTTAAAAATAATTTACATCTAAATATATATCTTATATTTTATATGCTGATAGGATTTCCAATTGGAAAGCACTAGTTATAAAGAAAAGGAAATGTACATTTCACATGAAGACACAATTTAGGATTTTATTTCTTGATCCTCATATTTTTACTGTAAATGTATGATAATAAATAATTTACAAGGTAATTAATAAAAAAACACATGTTGTTCTTGGGAAAAAATTGAGAAGAAGAGAAAAAGATTCAAATATCAGCTTGGAACACAGCATTGGAACCCTAACTAAAGCATATTTCACTATGAAATTCTCTTTTATGTATTCGTTCAGCTTTAGCACACTACAGCACCAAGCTGGATAGAAATGTCTGGGGTTTGTTACAATATGAACCATCATCATCAGAATAAGATTCTGTGAACTACATGATCTTGGGGTAAATGAACTCCTGAAATGTATTCTCATTTAGATTGTATTCTCATTGCCCCATGCAACATTTTGGAACAACCCTTCATTTGCACTTCAGTAAGTCAGAGAGAATCACTTCACTTGCTTCAGTTCACTTTACGGGGTATCATTTATGAAGTTTTAGGATTTCATGCATCGGGGAGATCGATGCTTGCAAAAGATACAATTTCATTCTGTTCATGAAATGATTCCTTGGCAATTCTCATCCACTCACAAGGTATGTCACATGTCACTCCTATTGCCACGGCCCATGAGACTTTTACTACTTCTTGTCATTGTTTTGAGATACCAGAAACTATCACAAGATCTGCAAAAAAGACAGAAGTGACCCATGTCACCAAAACTGTTCACTAGTCTGCCAGCATCACATAGTAGGAGGAGTACGTCTACCCAAAAAAAGAAAAAAAAGGAAAAAAAAAAAAAAAGTGCAACACTGTCATTATGAAGCCCAGGAAAGATTTCCTGACAGAAAAACAACCATAATTCAAAGGCAGCAGAGGCCTAAAACATTTGGTAATTTCTGTAACTTGCAAATGCGCAGGCAGGCTGGGGAGGATGGGATGTGTGGTTCATGGTGGTAACAAGACAAAAAGGACTGAAAACTTGATTAAAGCACATTCCTTCTAGAATGGGTGTTCTGAACTTCAAATCTATCCAGAGCTGGAACACCTTGTATTTTTGCAGTCTGGAAAGCAGTTTCCATTAGAAGAGTATCTTCTTATGCTTGGAGCATGTTAATGGAGCAAAAACTGAATCTAAGAAGAAATCAAGGGAGGAATAGAAAACATAAACTTCAAGAGAGAAAATCTGCACTGAAGCAAAAACCTGTAAGCTAGTTTTTCTGTTGCAACGGGCGCTAGACTAGATGCGCTGAATCTGGGGACTGAAAAAATTACTTGAATCTGGAGTTGCTGAGAAAATATGTAGAGACATTAAATAGAAGATCAGTATGTGAGTCCTTCTTGAGGAAGAATGAGATGGCCCAAGATCATTTAGTTACTTAGTATAATGTACTTAAGTATGTCTCCCCTGCAGTACTCAAGGAGTTAACATTATTGAGACATACACGTATTCATGGAAGGAAAATAATCCTTTGCACCACATAGTTTTATATTTGTTTTCATTTGTAATTGTAAGTTGGAACTGATAATTGTTTAATTAGGTAAATTGACTTTTTAATTTATTTTTTTCAAAATTCAATAATGTTTGACTATATTTTATCTGAAATAATGAACTCATACTGTGATAATAATCATGATAGAATGAAAAAAAAAAAAACCACTTGAGAGATTCCTGTTATCTGGCAAAAAGTTCCATCCAGCGGATGTAAACTTAATTGCAATATATTTCCTTAATGATCTGGCCTAATTGGGACTCAAAGATATGGTATCTTTTGAATGTCACCTTCCTTTGACAAAGTGTTTGTAGTCTGCAGTATTTGAAGCACCTTTAAATGATTAGGTTTATGTATAAGTAATGATTTTTCTGAATATTTAATCAAGACTTGGAGAAAAGGACTGGCAGAAAATCATAAAAATTAGCAATGGAAATGACCTGTTGGGTCATCAGGGTTTTTTTCTTCCCTTCCAGTCACAGAAGAGTGTAGGTGGTTTTCCCACTGCACATTTTGTAGCACATGGTCCATTCTTTAGAATTTGACCATTTTGGGATAGAAAGGGCAGCTAAAATAGAGATGAGGTGTTGGAATCAAGTTTTCTTCTCAGTTACACTATGGTAAATTAGAAGTCTATTCAGCAAAGAAATCAATGCATTTGTTATCAGGTTCTATAAAAAGCAAAAATTAGAGTGGAAATACCTGGCAAAATCACTAGTGCTCTGAATCATCCTTTTGTGGTGTCTCTTTTCTTTGATAAAGAGAGCTGCCAGTAATTTATTTTCAAACTTGCATTCACTCTACTTATGTAAATTTACAAATACTTCTGCTGATCATTCACATTTGCACACTCATTACTATTTCAAACATGTGCACGTGTGCATGAACACACACACACACACTCTTACACACTTACAATAGGTACTTTTCAACCAAACTCTACCGAAAACAGGCTGAGATGAATTGTTATGAATAGGTTGTAGCTACTTGGCCTAGTAAGTAAAAAGTGTCAAAGGTGACATAGCGACATCAGCTCCTTCTGCTGTTTCTCAGGATGTTTGAAAGAACCTTGATTTGGAGAAAATGCCAGGAGACTAAATGGGATATCCCAGCTATGCAACTATCTCACAGTGGAGGGTATAGTATGATTCCATTGTATGATTTTTTCCTGTTGCTTTTTAGAATCATATTTTGCTTTTGTATTTCTCCTGATTTCCCTTTTTTTTTTAAGGAACGAAGGAACGAAGGAAGGAAGGAAGGAAGGAAAGAGAGAGAGAGAGAGATATTAAAAAGATACTTGACCCTAAAACATAATTGCACTGATATTTCATACCATTACAATAGCTTCTGCTGCTTTCACACTAGCCGCCTGCCATGAATAAACCACTGACACTCTGAGGCGACTTTTAAACCAGATATATATCACCCAAGCTCAAACTGTCATGCACCTTTTATTGTAGTTTATTTTTTCTCCTGTTATTGCTCATTACCAAAACATGTGTTCATATAAAAAGAATCTTATATGAATCTTTCTTTTCCTTTATCAGCCTGTATCTCTCTCCCAATACATGAGTTACACCACAGATTAACTTTAGTAGCATCACTTTTTATAACAGCTGCAATAGTCTTGAACCAAGACCAATTCCCCAGCAGATCAGGAAGGAAAAACCTCCTACAGAGGTGTTAGAGAAATTAAATAGGCAACAAAGAGACAAAACGTAAGGGATATTTACAGAATTTAAGAGCTGATAGATAGGCACATATACTGAAGGAGAGGGAAGGGTCAGATACCTGATACCTGAACAGGTATGAGTGTATCCAAGATATTCATATGTCTGTCAAATAAAAAAGAGCGGTAAATAAGTCACAACACCTTTGGGATGCCCAGTGCTGAAGATTAACAGGCAGCATTGGGTGTTCCCTTGGTGGCTGACTCATTCAGCTAAACAGGATTCAGAGTTCTCAGCCTGCCCTGTTTCTCAAGGACCCCCAGAGCTCCTGCAGCAGAAGGGCGTCAAGGTCCAGACTGGTCCCTCACACCTGCCAAGAGCCTCACTTGGGACATATATGGGAAATGCAATCAAGTAAAGTTACATGCATGTGCTTCCATCTTGCAATAGTCTATACTCTAGAGAGAGCAATTACTTGGCCCAGTTACATATGATTGTGAGTTGGAGGGAAGTTACTAAGTGTTTGCATTAAAGCAAAAGTCTGAGTCCCACAGATGTTGCTTCCATTGCTCAAAAGGCATCTGGCAGAGATGCCTGTTAAACCCCAACCTTTACTTCCCTGAAATGTGGCCTGAATAACAGAAAATGAGAGCACTAATTGATCTGTAATCTCCAGCTTTTTTCATGTACTTCCCGTCTAGCCCCATTAATCCTGAATTCCAGATTACATCATCATTCAGATTCAAGGGAAAGCATATGTATGGGGAGCTGTTTTTCTTTTCTCTGTCTTCAGAGATTTGTGATTGATTCTCCTTTGAAACTAGAGAGTCTAACAGCCCATCCTTGGGGTACATACATATTGGTGTATTGAGACTGCAAATGCCTGTGCTGACTAGGTGACTCTGAGCTTCATTGTACGTAATTTATTTGCCCAAAGCCACGCTGAAACTCTAGGACAGTGTAACAGGTTGAAAATTGATTTCCACAGCCCTCCAACTCCCTTTCACACTGAAGAAATTAGAGTGTTCTAGCATAGTGCTTTGCAACACCTTAAAATAAGCCAAGGAAGAAGGGAGATGTTTATTAGTGTATCTTTATATAATAATAGTAATAATAATAAAACACAAAATAAATAATAGCTAGGAAGAAAGCAGAATACAAAATATTACCAGAACACTTTTCACAAAACATATGGGAACCATTGAGACTATGGATTCAGTTTTCACATTTTCTTCCCTCTGCAAACACTAAGCAGATGAAGGAAGAATATTTTAACTTAAAAGTCTATAAAAGTCTAATCTGCATTACTCATCTGCAACGAGGTGCAAATCTGTGGTGGTGGTGTGACCAACTTACCTTTATTTTTCTTCCTTTTTATTTTAATTTTGCATATCATTTTGAAAAGGCATTTCTCTAGGGTAATAGAGAATCTGTGGGCCAGGTGTCAAGAATCTGAGCCAACGCTTTGTCCAGGAAAACACTGTTTTAATGGTTAAGTAGTTAGTGTGATTCTTTGCCCTGAACTGCCGTTGCAAATATGCTTCACTTTGCCTGGAACCACAAGACAGCTGATGATCGTTACATCAGTATCAGGGCTGTTTCATAAATCAGCCAGCAGGAGGTGGTCTGAAAGCTGAATTTTGAATGCTCCCCTGAGGGCTTAATGGGCTACCTTTGAATTGGAGCAAGTCCTCATGGGTTCCTGGCTGCTCCAACCTCATAACTGGGTCTTTCACATAAGTAGCTTTCAAGCCAATGGGTCTTCTGGGTTCTTACTTAATATGCTTAGTGTTTTGCTATTAGAATAAATGCCAGTTCTTTTTGTTACTAGATTCCCCAGGCTTTCCAAGTACGGTTTTAAGCACTCTAAAAGCCACCAGTACTCATTATCCCACCTCCCACTCCCCAGTGGAATTCTTAAGTGACAAGAAGCTGGAAAAATACAGATGGCATAATTATATATTTTGCAGTTGATTAATCACCACAAAACATTAATCACATTTGGTATAACAATACATAATCAAATTCTTTATAGTAGAAATTAAGTTTCTTTCTGATAGGGAATGGATTCCTTTAGGATATTGACATGGCTTTTCAGCATCTGTTTTGCACCAATTCCGCATCTGCATTTGATTTAATCAGCTTTAGGGCTCTGAAAAAACATGGCTTTAAGGTTTGTTTCACATTTCTAAGTGCACATATTAATAATAGCAGAAGTGCAAATAGAGATATATCTGCTGTAACAAACTACTCTTTGCATGCTACACTTATCCAGTCTGTGCCTGCAATGAATTGTTTGCTTTTCTCCCTTTAAGTTTGTTTGTAAAATACAATAGAAAATTCCATTTGAAGCAATTCAAGTGGTAATATATAGACAGAAGAAAGAGGTTCTAGAAACCTGGCTGATGAATGAACGGCAGGCAGCTTATTATAACTGTCAGTATCAAAGACATGAAGAATCATTATTGGTCCAGTGGTCAATGTGTGCCGCTGTAACCAGTCACATCAGGCACAGCTGCTATCCTGCTTTGCTATCTTTGACTTTCAGGACTTGATGGCCTGTCCTATAGAGCTCTCCTTCCCAGGAATAATCTTTGATGTTTGTTCAAAGCTAATATTTTATATCACTGGTCCCATAGCTTAGCAGTTTGTACACTCTTCTAGGATATGATCAAATTGGTTTCAGGGCTCTTCGGATGCAGGTGAAGGAGGCTTTCACTTGCAAAAGTGTATTTTACCAAGCACATTATGGAACATCCAGGGGCCACAACATTCTGTGTGCAGCAAACCAGCAAAACATGTATAAACCAGAGGCAGAATAATCAGACAGAAAATGGATTTAATTGCCCACTACTAAGGGATCTTCCCTGGATAAAATATGTAAGCAGAACAAAAAGGAGCCTAAAATTCAGGAAGGTACTCAGTAATGTTTGTTTATATTTGGGTTCAACATAATATACATTCCTGTCTAGTAGGACAGTCTTCAGCACATAGGCTAGAAAATTGTCTGCTTTCAGGCAAGGGTTTATGAAGCTTACTTGGGGTGTGATGAAATCTCTCAAGGACTGATCTTACTCTTCTCCAGAAGGTATTTGACCAATAGGATAATATGGAAGGAGACTTTCTCATTTTAAACAATCTGCTCTGAAAGGACCATTTCCCCCAGGTGGAAAAGGTATCCTCTGTTCGGCCTAGAGTTACAAATGTCTTCAGACTGCTGCATTTCATACATTCCATCTCTAAGGAATGGAGATGCTTCATCTGTTAATCCTGTGGAGGCACCTAAAATACTTGTATAATCTCCAGCACTTAGTTTTTCTGAATTGTATTTTGAAAATATGTATTTTTTTCCCCAACTGTGTAGAAAGCTTCTGTATCACTGTGATGAACTCAGGACTATATTAGACACCTATGCTAAGAGGAGTGACCTGGTTCAAATATTAAACCACTGACTTCTATTGGATCTTTCTCTAAAAAGGTATAGATGAGTTATTAGGAAACAAAAATAGACACAAGATTAAGAGTTAAAAAACAATTTACACTTAGTACTACTTTAAATCATGAATTTTATCATTTATTTAAATAAAGGCATTGTGCTAAAGCAAAACACAAGCGAAGATGAGTAAGATGGTGTGTGGTTTATTTAGGATATTCAACTCCTGCTTTAAATATCTAAAGACAGGATTGAGAATATATATGTGTTATAAATACATTCAGATTTATCAAATGAATATAAGGGACAGTAAGAAAGTAAAGCAGCAGATGTGTGTACAATGTTATTTGCTGCTGTATGAACACTATTTTTAAATTAACCATGCAACCTACAAGAAACTATTAAAAATATACAATAAAACAAACAAAAAAAATTTAGCCTGAACTTTATCAATTAGATTTTGAAACAAAGAATGAAGACAGATTTTTTGAACACTGAATTTTTCAGTTTGTGCTTAAAATTGTGATGTTACTGGCTTCTGTGATAAACTTTTGCCATGAAGAGTGGTGGTGTAGAAATAAAGTGACTGATGTTCTGCCAACAGAAACCTCAAAAGGAGGCTGAAAAACACAGCAAGAGTTGTTTCTGAAGCTGTAGATAGGGAAGCATTATGTTTTATTTTGCCCTCTAATATAAGCCCCAAAGCACTGTTTCACCAAAACGTGTCTGCTACCTGAACGGAGTCCAGCTCAGTCTCTCAGCACAGAGGTAGTGAAAAAGAAAAAAACGCATGCCACTGTTAGATTTCCTTGTTTATTGCTGGAGTGAGAAGAGCACAAGGTCTTCACATCCACACATTTTGACTTCTTTTTCATACTGAGGAGATGTAGAACCAACTGTGGACTGCTCGCTCACACCTCGAGCTGCTGCTTGCTCAGCTTCTCCACTGCTGGCAAGAGGACTGGTCTGATCTGTAACTACTCCGTTATGAGAAATGGACTCTGAATCTTTAAGAGCACACAAGGGCACTACCATGATCAATAGTAGGTGGGAAGATTGTTTAAATCTGAAACAAAGCTTTGGAAATACTTTTGTTTTGACAGTGCCTGTATTATTCCCTTGTCACTCTGGTGTACCTGAGAGCCCTTGAATACACAAACATTTTTCCCTTCTTATGTTCTTCAATATACTTTTGTCAAGTGAATGAAAAAAAAGAAAAAAGACATAATGATTTTGATATGGGATGTATCACCTTTGTCCATAGGAAGCCTGAAAGCTTGATCAGGGCTTATATGTGCAAGCAGTCAAAGAGTATACTAAAAAAGATATAATATGATGTAAGAAATACTCACAGAATGTCTGAATACCTTAAAAAAGTGACTTTTTTTTTTCCTCAATATCTTCAAAGTTAATTGATGTAGTCTACTGCAAGTCCTTTAGCATGTGGAGATGAATTTTCCTTTCTAGTGCATTTCAAGCAAAATAAATTTGAAGTTAACACTGTTCGGCAGCATTAGCCTCCTCGGGATATTTAAAGCAGGATACAAAATATCATAGAGGAAATAATCCTGAACTGTCCGTATGTGGAAAAAAATGAAGCAACAGGTATTTCTCACCTCTGTTCTTACTGTCTAACATTTCTAGGGAGAAATGCTTTTCCAATCTCCGTACTAAAAATGCACTAGAGTGATTTTGCATTGTATCCAGTATGTATTTATGCCTAGCAGCCTTAGATTCATCATCCTTACCTTAGATTTCTGAAGATCTAAGAAGAAAAATTAAATAATGGGATTAAGCTGTGTATGTGCCGGATGCAAAATCAGCAAGACTCTAAGGTATCACAGCAAAATCTGTGCTCTAAAGAATGACAAACAGAGCAGTATAAGAGTGTATTTCAACTGCAGCTGCATTGGGATTGTATAGTAGTGATATCCAAACCAATAGAAGTCTAGTGCAGACAGCAATGAATTTTCCAGGTGAAATACTCTGAATCAATAATAAAGTTCTATTTACTTCAGCTATTTAATTCATTTTGGTTATCTCCAAAAATCTCAACTATTGTAGCAAAGAAGGGTTGCAGCACTCTTAAAATCAGAGGAGACTATGTGGAAGCTGAAAAACTCTGGCCCTATTTCTTTACTGTGCCAGCTTTATAAATAAAATAAATGTCTCATCCGAAACTACTTGGCATCATTTTTTGAACACCAGCTTATTCCAGAGGAAAATGTATTGCACTTGAGAAAGTCATATACTGGTCAACATTATTCAGCATATCAAAGATGATCTTGAAAAGGCAATTGTAGATCTGTCAACAGCATATAACATTGTAAAGCCCTACAGGTAACTTGCCAAAAAATATGCCATAATGAAAGATCTTCCCTTAATATGACTGATGTCATCCCTATTTGATGCTTATGTTACATGAAATTATATGAGACAGAGATATTATTCTGAAGAAACAGCACGACTTACCAGAAGAGAGTACACAATATGGCATTTACCTGAATGAGCAACCTGTTGAATAGCTTCAGCAATGTTCAAATAGTCAATTGACATGAATATAATTTTTGGATCACGTCTAACAAGAATTTTACCCCAAGTTAAAATCATAATAAGTGGGCACTGAACTCTCAGCTGGTTTTAAATATATGTATCTGTGTATATTTATTTTATATATATAAGTGTGTGTGTGCCTATATATTGCATATATACATATATGTGTATATATGCAAACACACAGACATATGTGAAAAAAAAGATAGTTTGGCTAAATTGAGGTGAATCTTTTCCACATGTTGGTGAAAAAGACTGCATGTAGAACATTGAGAAAGCTCATAAGCCTGGAATGTCCACTAATCTAACGACAATGTAAGCTACCTCATTTATACCGTATTTTGCAGCAGCTGAGTAGGCATAGCTGGAGATCTCAGTGCAAACTGAGAATTCAGCGGATTTAGAATTGTGTTGAATAAAAAATGTCACTACATGAACACACATCTCAGACAAACCACTGTGGAAGACTTTGTAAATGGTCAACAGGGTTCCCTTCCCCACAGTGGTCACCCAGGACACAATTGATTTCACTCAACTTTGGCCATAGAGAAGCTGGTCACTTAGTCTATACAGTTATCTCAGGACAAAATTAATTGTTCTTTGAATAATCTGTCTCTTTCTCAATTTATTATAGAGACTCAATCATGGATGATGAACCAATCATTCAACCAATTTTTAAAAGATTGAAGTTAGGTGATACGATATGTGCCACAGAAATGCATTCACAAGTTAGAATTAATATAGTTTATGACACTAAATATTCACTAAATGACTTTTTAGTGACCATTTGGTGATTAAAATTATGAGAATTCTTTTTCACAAAACATTATTGCTTAGAAACTGTTGCATGCTCTACAGCTGGAAACATGGCATTTATATCTCAACATTTAATAAGTGATTGGAAATTCATGATGCTAAACATTTCCAGGTCTCAGAATAGATTGGATAACCTAGAAAAATCAGAATTCCCTCTAAAAAAAAAATGAGTAGAGCAAAACTTTACAAATTGAGTTATTTTATTTTAGAATATTAAAATGGCGGGGGGGAGGAGGAAACAGATATGAAATATTGACCAATTTGTATACTCCTGGAATATCTTAGTGATGCTGAGGGACAAGATAGATTTACAGATCACATCTCAGCATGCACCTGAATTGGGAAAATATGTAATGGCAACAGGAGGACACAAATAAGAAGAGTGCAGTGTATTTGTACCCTCAAGAGACCATTCCACTGATATCTCTGATATAATAACAGATTAAAATAAATGATATATGCTTACTCACATTTCCCTCTGCTGTTTCATAAACTAAACTTCCCTAGACACTCACATGAGGTGTACCTGAGCAAGTACAAAGCAAAGGCTACACAGGAATAAGTAATTTTAGGAAAGTACATTGATTACCTATCTCTATTCTTGTTTAAACATATTCCTGCTACATTGTTGACTGAGAGGATTTGCATTTGAAAGCAGAATCTGCTCTAGTGTTGAGGAAACTGTGAGGTGTTCACTATGTATTTGTAGAAAATAAACTCTTAAAAGAGCGACAACCAGTTCTGAAACTTAAGAGAAAGGATGAAAAGAGAGAAGGAGAGAGAGAGATGGCATTTTTGACAGGTGTGTGTGTAAATCTTCCTGAAAGGTAGAGTTACCTGAGAAAAGAGAGTGTGAAAGACCACTGAACCTTAGGAATTCTGCAAGATTCATTAGGAACATGTGGAAGTTTGCAAGAAAGATAATAGCTAGAACCTCCAGATGCAGAATGAAGATCCTCAGGAAAGCTCTTTTTATGGGAAATATTTGACTCATGGAGACCCATATTAAGAGAAATGCTTCAGGTGGTCATATGATGGTAAAGGACAAAGTTGTGCCATCTTGTGCTGCTGTGCAAGTGCTGTTCAGATGGACAATTATTCAAACTTTAGCAAGCCAGTATTACTGAGCAGTAGCACTTAAATATCTTGCCTTAAAAGAAAGAAGACTGGGCATTTTCTAGTGTCATGATCTGGTACCAGCTTCCTAGGCTGCATTCAACTAAAGAAGAAAGAAGTGTTGGCATTAGTTAACTCTCATACCACAAAGGTAAAACAAAGGGAGCAGAGAAAGAAGTAAAGAGTCGTATTTACTCTTCATGCCTCTACAGATGTGTTGCAGTTACCAACCTGAGCCCCGTATTGATTCCCTTATGATGCTTGGTAGAAGAAGAACTGTTAGCTTCTATTTTGTTGTTGCTTGTTTGTTTTGTTGTGAAATGAGGCTAATAAGAAGCAAGGAGGGGTGGGAGCAGCTGACTGTTAATTTCCCACTTTCAATATGCCTGGGGGGACAGCTAGAAAAGCAGAATTGCAATCCTTTCTGCAGCGCACAAAAAGCTTGCCACAGGATATATACAGTTCATTTGTTCCTGCTGTTCTTCCTGGGATGACGGTATTCAGCCTCTCCTTATAAGCTGCACCATCAGTAAAAACAGAAAACAGAACTATCCACTCCTGCCTCTCCTGTAGACTGCTTTTTATTTTTGATGTTTGGACACAGTGATCATCAGTCCAAAAAAACTAAAAGGCAAAAAGGCAAAGTCAACGTAAAATTAGGAATTACTGAATTTTAGGATATGGCCTTTGTTTGTAATATTTTATTCTTTCCTAAGAAAAGAGCAGTATGGATAAATGGAAGAAGAGATAATTTCCACTGCCTCTTGTTACTTGTTGTTGTTTATCAGACAGAATCATACCAGCATATCAATAAGGAATTTCAAAAAATGCAATGGCTGGTAAATTATTTTTTCTTTAGACAGTCATTTCCATGATTAACAGAAAAGTGATGATTTCTGCTGAAATCATACCCATCAACAGCCAGTTAGTGTACATACCTGCTGGTCTATTCAGACTGATCCACTGATGTATTTACAGGCCAGTTATATTTAATATGATGAAAAATATATCAGATGAAGTTATGATTGTGTAAAAGACGATTTTACAGGTATAGCTGCAGATGTGAATCACCGTGCAGATGCACAGTTCTAGTCTTTCTCTGTCTCTAACTGGGTCACTATTGACAAAACATTACAACCCATTATCGATAACCCCTTTTCTCTACAAATCCTAAATGTTTCTGTTTTATTACACCAGTAAAAAGAAAAACAGGCCAAATTTTACTCCTAAAACACAAATCTCAGATCAGTTCTTTTGAGAAATATTCAAAAAAGACTTAATTGACAGGGAAAATAAAAGCAAACAGAAAAAAAAAAGCCATCTTGCAATACTCCTTAATATTTCCCAAAAAACAAACACGGTCTCCCTATGAAGAACAGAAAGGGGCAAATACAGAGATTTAAAGGATTCACCTCAGCTAATTTTAGGTGCTTATAAATATGCTTATGTACATGTTTACATCTCAGCTAATTTTAAAGTTATCCTTAGACTCCATATGAGGGCCAATGGGAAGATTTTATCTCTTGAGCTCACTCCCTACCTCCTCCTTAAAACTGTCAGTTGTGAAATTTCTCTGGAGCACCAGGTGGTCAGATGTTTTCTAGAGAAAAAAAAAAAAAAAGGCAAAATGGCAAAGGAAGAGCAAGTGTGTACAGAGTGTTCCCATACTGCTTGCTGAGGTTCACAAACAATGCAGCCGTCAGGTTTGCATGCAAAATTTCAGGCAGAACTGAGTTGTTCCCTTAAGGGAGGACTTGAGAAGCAAGGTGATTATCTGCCAAATTTTGGTTGCCCAAAACTGTGAGACAACCATCAATCGGGAGACAGGGGGAAAGGCCTGTAGGAGGAAAATTATTAATGTTGCTCTGGAGATTGTTTTTCAAAGCAAGCTAGATATGGCTGTGAAACCTCAACCTGTTTGTGTGAAAAATATAATAAAGATATCCCCAGCAATCTTTTGTGTAAGACTGATCCAACAGATCAGAAAATACTGAGCAGAATAACCTGTATAGATATAACTGATAGAGGTCAATTAGTCAGCATTCAAGGGACTAAATACAATTGACTAAATGGCTACCTTAAGGTATCTGAGATCTCCAGGTGCTGGCAGGTATGATCCAGAAGTTATAGGAGATCAGTTTCTTTCTGAAATGGCAGCTGGAGGAATATGGAATACTCTCCTGATTCCAGAACCCTTAAAACCCTTAAAACCCTATAATTCTAGGTAAACATGTATAGGAGCTGCTTATTTTGCTGTTCTGTATCTGTTGGTAGAAATTAAAATATCAACAATTTAGATGCTTCTAATATCAAACCAAAAGCTAAACAGGGATTATGAGTATCAAAATCAGTTTGTGAAATCTCTGTTGAACAATTTGCCCTCTATTACAAAGGAAGTCTGTCAAGGAACTGAAAGCAGTTCTTCCAGACTTCCTTTAGGGCTTCAAAAAAGGAACACTTCCCTTAAAGTTTGTTTTCCCTCTGCACAGGATAATAGTATCAAACGAATAAATAAAAAAATATTTCTGGTTGCATGAACAGAAAGTTTTAAAAGGTCTTCTTTTATTCTATCTGGGTCACTGCAAATTAGTACTAGCTGGCTTTCCTTTGTGGAAAATAAGTCTGAACTCACCAGCCATTGTTTCAAAGAGAAAAGGTTTTAAATCAAAAAGAAAAGGAAAAAGTCAAGTTCAACAAACTTTTATAGTGCAGAAAAAGAGCCATATAGTCGTGTATTCTCAGAGTAAATGACATGCGCTTTTTGCTCTGGTGAGCGATCCATATTTTAAATGTCCCCATGTCATGTCATGTCATGTATGCATGATAATGTACCATTATCATGCATAACAACCTGTCACTATTATTCATGTCTTTTTCCCAATATCCATATTTTGACGTTACCACTGAAAGGATCCAGTATGCTCGGTGGCTTCTTAAAAATAAATAATTGAAAGCTGCTGTAAATTATATTAAGCCTCGACATGGCTGACCCTCTCTTGCCTCAGTCCATTGCTATCTCTTTAAATGTATTCCCTCCTAAATTATATTGTAATTTGGAGGTGCTGAAGTCTTAAGTTTTTTGACTCAAATGTAACTTCCTTCCCGATGCATAATTCATTTTCACTTTGTTCTTGGTGCTGCGTGTGCAATCGCATTTTTGGCAGCGAAATGCAGGCTGAAATCAACAACTCTGTAAAGGGTGAGAATGAAATCAGAATGGACGGCTTGGCGGAAGAAATATTAAGCATGTCACAATGTTTTGTACTCTATCTTGTGAAATGGAGACAAAAACCTCAAACTGTGGGTTTCAAAGAAGAGAATGACATTTAAAGCCTGAAAATTATCCACCTCTGATGTCATGCTGTTGTTGCATTTAATTACTTTTCACATCACATAAGCTGATGGCTTCTGAATGTTCTTATGCCATGAGATGTTTTTCATGAGGAACATACTCTCCCACTTTCCATTTTTAAGGTGGAGTAAGTCAGTCAATCTCTGTAGAGTCAAGTCATGACCACAGGTTTATCTGATAAAGCTGATTGTCACCAACTTCAGAAGACTGACCTTACTGAAACTGAGGATCCCTATGGAAGTCTGGAAGCTCCCATGGTATTAATATGACACTGATATGATAAGAAGATAAATTTCAACTAGTTTTAGCTAAAATAACTTTGCCAGTTTATATTGACTTAGGGTTATATCTTTTTTGTCTCTGTTATTGGCTCTGTTCATCTTTTCATCATGAGTAAATAGGATTCATAAGAATTGCACTCAAAAACAACAGCAAATGGGTTCATCCTCCAATTTTATGGTTTTATTAACATGTAAATATATCTGCATGTCAGACACACTGAAAGAGCAAATTAGACAAAAGCTTGTCTGCATCAATGACAAAATTATGTCATATTGATCCTCATTCATGAATACTTAACATGTTGTAGCCAGCAAGACAGCAATCTTTTCTTTGAGATCACACATCACCTCAGAAACAGAAAGGTGAGGGAAAAAAAGTGTGAAAATTCATAACAATCTAGAAAAGTGTTGTACAACTGCAGAGATGACAAGTAATGACTGAGAAAAAACTTGCATACAACCAGTAAAAGAGAAACATAGTGGAGAATGGCGAGATATTATACAGGCAAGGTGGAAAAGAAAATAGTGATCGAAAGGCAAGAAAAATCTGCTGGAAGTCATAGAAGTCCCTCTCCAAAGAAGAGAGTATTCGTCATTCATCTGAATAAAGCCACATGCCAATACTTTATAAACAGTCACTTCTGTATTTTCAGGGCAAGTACTTCAGTCTTATTGGTGAGGCTTAAAATTTGTAATGAATAACAAAAGCTGGGTGTCAGTAATGATAGCTCACCTGACTAACATGATTGCACCTTTTCTTGTGTTTTTCTTGTGTTTTCCTTTCTCATTCCTCAGCAATCGTTGCTTCCATGTACTGCAGTATATTGAACTTTTAGTCAGTACTTCTCAAACACAACACAACTCTGACCCTCTAGAGAGGATTCATAGCCTAAGTGGACAATTTCTTCCCGCAACCTCCTCATACCCCTGGATAGTTTCCCTTTGTCACAATATCAGTTTAATAGGAAAATAATGCCTCAGCAGAACTCAGGAGAATGATATTCAGGATCATGAATCATGGATTCCTTTGACTGTTGTCTAGGTTTCTCACAGGTTCAGTTTATGCCTTTCTTCTATTTGCTTTTCCCTCCTGACTACTCACTCTCCATCTGCCCTAGCATAGCACCTTGTGCTCATTGTTATACCTGTGAGGCCAGGTTTGTTTGTAAAATAACACTTCCCATCCCGATCTGCCTTTGTGTTTTTTTCATGTGGTCTTGCAAGACTAGAACAGCTGTCCTAAGGTAATACACTAAGCCCCTCAACCTTGCATTATTCAAATATCTCCCGAGGGAACCTGGAAAGTCTTTGAGTATCCTATAGTTACAGGAATTTTTGTTCTTGAATTCCTTTCACTAGACTGAAGCAGCCCACTGCATTAAACAAGTGATTTTCAGTGAGCTTGTTCTTCTGAAAGGACTGAGATGCCCACCCTGACACATTAAGACAAAAGAATTTGAAAACAAATAAAATAATTCAGGTGGGATATTTATCATATCTCCTTTCAAAGCTTGACACAGAAACTCAAAGTGTATTACTAGGAAGAAAAGGAAAATGTATGAAATAGAATCTACATCACTAGATTTTGACAGCTGCAATATTATAGGCTGAATTAATGTTCAGAAATATACATTGGGCATTTCCATTATAGTAATGTCAGCTTTCATTGTCAATTGAACAGGTGCCCATATAGTAAACCACTTATGACTTCTAAGCTGTACCTTGAATTGTATTTTATGATACAAATGGTGCTAATACAGAATGGGTTAAAGCCGGTCTTTTTAATTTTTTTTTCCGTATTTAAATAATACATTTTCAATAGGGACAAGTTTGTCGTATTCATCATAATACATCTTTACTAAAAGTGAGGAAAAATGCTTTGGAATGATAAACAGTATCTTTTAGATCAACAATTGTATAAACATAGAAGCTCATTAGATATTTCCAGAGATATACATAAGGCAGCACTAGGAGAAGCCAACAGTTAAACACTTGACCTGTTTTACATATTAAATTGATGGAGGCTATGAACATAATTGTTGGAACTAATTAGAAGAATATCTTGACACTGAAAAGGAAAAGTTGAAAGTAGAGGGAACTTCAGAACAGAATATGCATAGAGTCACTGAATGCTTGTGTCTCGACGAAAGCAGAGATAAGCTGACAAAATTTTGTGAAAAGACATGCATTTTTTTTCCATCAAATACAATTAAATATGAGGTTTTATGTTTTAGTACTCTTTTTTATTATTATTATTAGGGCCCTGCATTTTGTCTGGGTGCACATTACAGAAGAACTCTGAGTTTTAGTGTACTCCTCAGGGAAATATTAAACTACAGTGAAAAATCTCTGCACATCCAGCAAGCAACGACAGATGGGTGAGTTGGTCACAGTAGCAATGACTTTTCCTTGCATTACCACATCACAGGAAGCTTCTGAGAGAAAGCCTCAACTTCACAAAGCTTTAACTTCAAGCAAAAGAGGAATAGAATTTTTCACACCCTTATACTGCCTAAGAAGCTCCTCTGAATGAAATGTCACAGTTCTCCTTAGCACAAAAGTAAACGTGGGTTATAATTGTTTGTCATCTTTTATTTAAATTCTGCTTCTATTCAAATTTCTGGCATGTTTAATTTGACCACAGTAAACTCTAAATAAGCAAGCTTCAGTACTTTCACTGCATCAACACCCAACTTAATAACAGCAGCTTATTTCCATTAAAAAATGTTTTTACATGAGTTTTCTCTAGCTTACTGAAAATGTTATTTCCTGAAATAACTGCCATAGGCAAGTTACCTGTAGCAAGGCTTAATTTCAGAAACACTGAATATAATAATTAAGAGTAGCATAAACAAGAAACACTGAACAAAACAAGAAACGCTGGCAGCAGCAATCTGTGGGAGAAGTTCTGTTGTCGTAACTCTTGCCTCAGTTCTCTACTTCACAGTGAAACTGAATTGAAAAATAAATAAGTAGATAGATAGATAGATAGACAAAAACAGTAGAACTGTCCTGTTAAAGGACAGTGTTTTCATTGTACTCTAGAGAAAACCAGGTGATTCATTTTAGGTTTACTGCTTTAAGATTGGGTCCGGTTTACGCCTTTTGGTTAAGTTCGTCCCTCTACTCTTGCTCATGGTCATAAAATGAGTCTAGTAGCAAAGTAGGCTTCTGACACAAGGGTCTCTGCTGACACTAGTCACCTATTTTATTCATAAAATAGGATATTACTATAACAATCCTAGGGAGAGGACAATTACTAACAAGCCAAAGCTACTGAAAAAAAATCTCTTACTAGTCTAACCTATCTTTTTTTTTTCTTTTTTCTTTTAGTTCCTACATATTTGATGCTTGCCTGATTCAAAAAAAAATTTTTTTTTGTTTCCAAAGTGTCTGCACCATTGGTGCTTTTATAAAGAGTCATTATTTCCTCACTCGGTCATCAAAGTTAAACTAGAATTATCATCCACTGTATTTTTTTATTATTATTATTATTCATTGACACCACAGAAATGTGAATAGGTATTAATGACAGCTCTATTGATACTGTTTCATCAAACATCTTGGTAGAAAGACAGTCAAACATGTACTGAACTACTGTTAAACAATCCTACCTTATTTTCTCTTTTTATCTCCTGAAAATCATCAAGAAAACCATTTCTGACCATGGTAGAAAAAATCTCATCTACCTTATTGAGGTCCATATAGAATGTGTTCTGGCGTTCATTACGTGACTTATAAAAATAAACATAGTCAAGGTTTGAACCTAGAAGTGTTAAACACAGTGTTTAAATTAAGCAATAACATTCATGGAACAGCATAAAAGCTTTTGTTTCTGTGAGGGTCTCTTAGAAAGCTGAAAGAGAAAGTTGTGGAGTACCATTCCACATCTAAATGCTCTAAACTTTTTGAGTGGGTATATCCAAAGTTACGGGCATCAAGAGAATGACTGTTTTGTGAGATTTTGGATATTTTCTCTTTCCTGAAAGGTCAGGATGTCTCATAAATGCTCCTTTACACTATATTTTACAATACCATTTTTTTGTTGCTTATAAGCATAAATTGCAAAAATGTGTGAAAATAATGTATGTCTAAATGTTGCGCAAGTCTTGGGTATCTTAAAAAGTCTCTCTTTTTTTTTTTTTTTTTGTTTTAGCTTACATTCATTACTTCAACCCTCTTTAATGTGTGCATTTGTATTACCTCTTCTTAAATTCAAGCCATCCTTTGTGCCAAATGTATGAAAATTCCCCCCACAGCCAACTATGGAAAGATACTTCTGCGTCAAACAGTGAAGTTATCGTGATGAAATGTTGTTGTAATATTGGTCCCGAAATGGAGGTGGTAATGCTATCTTTTCATAGCCACACATACACCTCTACTCGGGAGATTTCTTTTAGCTTAATTCTTGGAGACTGTGCTTTTCAAGTCAGTATTATGCTATGATAATTCTTTGAAACTTTATATATATATTACCACCACTGGACAATATACTTCTTCGAGTGAAGCACCATCATTTACCAGTAGCTTATATTCAGACTAGTCCCCATAGCACAATTCAGACATGCATTTTCTATTTACGTTTGTCTCTCCCTGCTCTCATTTCACTTCCCAGAGCTTTCCTCCACATGCTACAGTGGGTCTGAATTTTGATGAGACCAAAACACAAAGCAGTCATCATGAATGACTTATTTAGATGCACAACTTTCAGCATACTGCTGATTCGGTTACTACATCAAGTAGTTCCTTGACTACTCTTCCCAAGACACACTAGTTCCAGAATGGTTTAGAGCAACACCACAATAGCCTGAGAATTGCATTTGTTCTTGCCTTTGCCTTGCCCAGCCCTGATTAGAAGAAATGTTCCTATTAGCTAATTACTTTCACAGCAGTGACAGATGGCTGAAAGGTATATGCACTAAAACACAAAGAGGAAAAGGGTTAATGTTGCAGATCACCTCATTCCCCTTTTATTTCAGCTCCTCTAAAGCTGTTGATTTAATGGAGTGATTTCCAGTGGGGGACTGGAACAGTGACTGGAGAATCAGGCCCATGAGGTTTAGTGACCTCCAGGTGAAGGCACTGCAGGTGTGTGGCTAACAAGGTACTAATTGGGTACCAGAGTGAGGATGAAAACAGTTACAAGCAGTTGGTCAAGAGGCAGCATTGTACCCCAAAGAGCTGCAAATGCTGAGCTTTGTGACTGGGAAGAAAGGCAAGCAGCACTCCTAGCTGGTTTACTGCTGAGTCCTGTACTGTGGGTGTTTCTGTGGGATCAGCAGCCTTTAACTGATAATTTTCCTAGGTGCTTTTAATGCAAACTGCTGAATCAAACAGAAAGGTTATACATTTAATTAATGGGTGTGGATGTGGTTCAGTTAGTTATGCTTTGTTGCAAGCATAGATATAGAGACAGGATCCAGATCCTGTGTCTTTCTTTCCTCTGAAATCTTGAGTATGTTGTGATGCTTCAATTTCTCTGTCCTTTTTTTCCCCCAGTTTTCAGAATGTCAGCTCATGAAATCTAATTCTTTCTCCCTGCTCCTTGCTGTCAGCATTTGAAACGCTCACTTTCTAGAGCAACTTCGGTATGTTCAGGATTCTTCTAAATATGGAACCATAGCAAAAGAGCATAGAGGAAAATGAAGGCTGCAGGCAGGAATATGAAAGTATATTTTCAAAATTCACATGTTCAGAGATGAAAATAATTCTTTCACAAATAGGAAGCAGCAGCAAAAACTGTGCCTGTCTTTTAGGTACTACATCTGCTAAAGACCCTTTCTTTTGCTTCTCTATAGATTTGTTGATTTTAGCATGGTATTTCTGGAAGGGAAGAAAGAAGCTGCCTGCATTCAGAATATATTGGGTGGTCCCTCAATGAGAAGCCTGACTTACACAGCATTTTCATCTAAACCATGATGTGAGTTTTACATACCTCTTTCATAATGAATATTTCTCATCCTTTACAGGCAGCTGCCCATCTCTTTGTTTATTTTCACTTCAAACAGAAGATGCAGTATTGGCATCCTTGTCATCTGCAAATGTTTGCCTTTAGAATAAGCAGGAAAAGGAGCAAAAGACAAAAAGACATATCTAATATATCAGTGGGAGTGCTTCTAACGTGTTTCACCGTGTATGTGAGTGTGTGTATATGTGTGTTTTAAACAAGGCATGAGCTGCACTTTAAATTGTTGCTGAAATGAATGGAAGCTAATAGGAGATGTTCTTGAAGTTTGTTTTCTAATCAGATCAGACTGGATCTTATTAATAAAAGTGACTGGTCTGAACAGAACTGTCTGTGGTTAAATAATCAGTTTTGTTATTGAGAAGTGATTAAATTGCCTAGGGGGAAAAAAATATAAATTACCCTTGGTTTACCAAGATTTAAATTAAGGTGCTTCCCCCCACAATCAATCTAACCTGAATTGCATTTTCTGTTTTTCTCTTTTTTTTTTCTTTTTATTTATTTAATTTCAGGGATGCTGTTTATTCTGTAACACGCAGCTCTACTGAATTCTGTATTTCAGAGTAGATTGCAAAGAGCACTGACATCAGTCTCTTCCATTTGAAGAAAGGCAAAACTGAGACACAGGAAAAGAAGATGTAATCTTTGTGGTATCATAAAGTGATGTTCATATGGCTGAAATTAGACTAGAATTAAAGATCTAAACTAGAATCAAAGGCATTCTGTGATATGCAAACCCAGAAAACAGCTTTATATGTAAAGTTTCATTAAACAAAGGACAGATTTTTGATCGTGAGAGTAATGGGGAAGATTATTTTTTAATTTATTTTGTTTTTCTTTATAAATGCTTGTATTTGGACAGAGTAAGTTAACCATAGGATGATTTTCACAGTTCTAGTAGCCTAGCAAACCATTGCAATCACCTTCATTAGCCAATTAGTTAGAAGGTTAGACTTCTGATAATTTTCTTCTATTGCACAATAGATTTGTGAAAAGTTTAAATTATTCCCTTCTTTTCCTTTGGAAAAGACAGTATTGCAAAAATATAGCAAATAAGGCATGCTCTTCCTGATTTAAATCTTGACTTGGCACTTAATTTTAACTGGGTTCTTAAATCGTTTTGCCTCTACCACGTGTTTAAGTGCTTTGCTGATTTGAGATCTTAATGAGGCCCCCTACAATGGTTTCCTGTAGGTTTCTGGTGGAAATTGTGCCTGAAGCATCAGAACACAAGAATATGTGGCTTCAAATACCCATTCTCTTTTTCAGCTAATTTTTCCAACTTGAGAACATCCTTCCCCAGTTCAGGCTTGATTGCTTGATTACAACAGTGAGCACACTGACGACACTCAACAAATAATACTTCATAATTAGCACTACTGATAAGAGAGAGAGAGACAACATCAAAATAGTACTTAATGGGCATGCTGCCCATTAGTTAGTGGGTTGAATTCTCTTCTCACCTTCACAGCACAGCTGAGAAGTTTATTCCTTCCGTTTATCTCTCCTGCTTCGATTTGGTAATTTCCCATTTTAAACTCAAGGCATCTTCCAATACATTTAAAAAAAAAAAGAAAAGGGAAAAAAGAAATCTCTTAAGTATAAAATACATTCTATAAGTTAGAAACCAGCAAAAAATATCACTTGTCACACCCTCCATCATACTAGCACCCTGAGCGGACAGAGGAGCATCAGAGTGCACTGTCAGAGAGATGAAATTCAGATTTTATAGGAATGAGATGCCTACAATTGTTTGAGTTAAAGAAAGGGAGAAAATGGAGAAAATGTTGCTTGTTCCATTCTTGATTAATAGAGATTGTTTTTGATTAGAGGAGCTCACTCGATCCTAGTGGTTTCACTATCACATACAGAGGGAAGGTCTCTCAATAGCAGCCTAAGCACTCAGAATTTGAGTAAAAAGAGCAACTTGAGTTCGACCCAGAATAAGACAGGGAACCAATGCAGAACATCAAGATTGTAATGAACTTGTTTTTGAAAAAAAAAAAAAAATCCTATTTATGCTTAGGCGTTTGAAATGGTATGGGGTTCCCAAACCAGGAAGCAAAGTGGCTCTACAGGCTCTTGGTTGGGACTCGACAGTAGGGTAAATCCTCTGCTATTGCTTAATGTACTCACGCCAGTGCTGAATTCCTTGTGGCTTAAAGACATCTTTCCAGTCAAAGCACATTGCTTCATTCCAACCTTGAGGCAAGAAGAGCTGAAAGAAAAGGAGGCACCTATTTTCCTGTCACAAACAGGTGGTAAGAGGCATGATGATGACCCTGAAGTAAGTTATTCTTCTGTAGTTCCAGAGAGTTTTTGAATCTTCAAGATAAGAGACTTTTTATTACTTATTTTTCCCTCAGCTTTTTATTTCATGTCTGGTCAATTTTATTCTTAGTTTCTTCAACTTTTAAAAAGTCCAAAGACACCCAGGAATAAAGTTCTCTAAGTGAGTTTATGAACTAACAAACAAAAAAAAAGTGGCAAATGCCCTCAGAAGAAAAAAGGGGAGATATCTCTTTTTTAGTGTCTTTTTATTTTTTCTTACTTTATTTTTTTATTTTATTTTTAGGTCATGTTTGGTGGCTTCATAAACTTGAATTCAAACAGTTCTTTGTCTGAAGTTTTCTATATGTTTAAGCCTTATGGGCATATAGATAATATCCTAATTTTGATAAGCATTCTGATGCAGGTCGAAGAGGCACAGTTTATTGATACAGATGTGATATTCTGACATTTTTTCCTGGTGCATAGGACTAGGTACATAAGTATATGTAATATACCTACTAAACGTCCAGGGTAGCAAAATGCAGTGTTGCACAGTCTTGGGTACTAGGGCTCTTCATTTCTGTGGAACACATGTTTTATTAGCCTAAACAGACAGGCAGAATAAAGAACCTAGTATTTGCCTCCCTGGTTTCCAGACATATAAAGCAATTTGCATCCTGTCACTTACTCTTTCAAATGTAGTTCCAGCAAGTATGGTCAAATGTTCTGAAAACATTTGAGTATATGGATAATGATCATAGGAGATGCAACAGCATATGCCTGTTAAGATCAGGAAGTGTGTACACCCCTGAATTCTACTATCACAGCCCTCAATTTTATTTTGGGTGATTTATTTGATTTTCACGTTGAGTCTCAAGAGGCTGAGGACAAATAATGGACTGTGAATCTTTAGCAGATCTGAGCTTCTACCAGTGCATATGAGCCTTGGTCTTTGAAGATACTTTGATTTGAGTATTTGTTTCAAACAGAATCACAGAATGATTAAGGTTATTAAGGGGACCTCTAGAGACCATCTAGTCCAATCCCCCTGCTCCAGCAGGGACACCCAGAGCACGTGGCACAGGGTGGCATCCAGGTGGGTTTGAAGATCTCCAGAGAAGGAGCCTCCACAGCCTCTCTGGGCAGCCTGTTCCAGGGCTCTGGCACCCTCACAGGAAAGAAGTTCTTCCTCACATGGAGATGGAACTTCCTGTGTTTCCACTTGCACCCATTACCCCTCGTCCTGTCACCAGCCACCACAGAGAAGAGCCTGGCCCCAAAACCCTCTCTACACAAATCAGTCCCACCATCACAACGGGAATAACATGGCATGGCACGACTCTATTACAGGGCATTAATGGGCAGAACATGTTTGCAATGTGTTTAGCTGCTATCAATATTAATGTGCTCATTTGAGGGGCAATAAATTGATAGAATGTAGCCTTATAATGCATAAAAATTGCATCAGCTTCAGAGCTGTAAATGGAAATTCCTCCAAGACTAGAAGAAATTGAGGAAGGGGTTTTTCCTAATATCATTTTATTTTGATTCAACCCCAGAAATATGACCATACAAGATCAATCTTGCTCTCTTCCATTAAGATCTTACTGGAATAAAAAGTTTAGGTTTTAATGACGTAATAGTAGCTTAAAAATAATAAATGAATAAGCCCCTTGGTATTTCATTAAAAATGACAAAAAGTAGTTAGGTTCTGTAATATTCAAATTAGACATCAATACCACATTAATTCTCGAATTTATCATTTTGGCAGAAATGATTACAGAATAACACTTAAAAAAAAAAAAAAAAGAAGCAGCAATGACTTGAGACAGTTATATAGCCATTTATCCATCCATCCTTCTCCTCCTCACAACCTCCAGTCAAAAAGGGGAAATCAAAACTTGTCAGTTAGATGTCACACAGGTTATATCTATACCACTAAATTAATGATTACATTTTTGTGCATTGGACATGTCGTCCACACTGTTTTCAGAAGAGTTCCTGGTCTGTTTTTGGTCTGAAACAACTAGTACACTCCTTCAAAATTCCTGTGCATAGCAGATCATTAGCATGGGTTAAGGACACAACAGGCAGTTTAAACGTGGCTAGACAGTTTTGAGGGCTAAGAGAGATTAATAGCATGGATGCTTTTTGGCCTCCATAAAAGTGAACAGTCCCAGGGATGTTTGTTTTATTTATAGCTGTGAACACGACCATCAAAAACTTGCATGACTAAGTCATTTAAGAGCTGGTAAAAACTCTGCCATATTTATTTACTTAAGCAGGAAAGCATATATATGCCATAATACGTTGACAGCCTTATTTAAAAGAAAAAGAGATGTGTAGAGATTAATGCACCAAATCATATTTAAATGTATGTACAAGGTAGGCAGCAAGAAGATTCACTTTTGTGTATGCTAACAGATGTCACTTGTGACTGGTAACACCTCTCTCATTTCAGTCTCTTGAATAAGAAACCAATAGTGACAAATGACATGTTGAAACAGTGACAGATTATTAAGGAGAAGTGAATGTCAAAGATCACTTGCATCCTGCCAGTACTACCCTATAGCACGAGAAGGGCTCAATGTATGTCATAGAGAAATAGAAGGCTAAGTTAACACACCAGGGTTCCAGTGGATTCTGTTTCTGGATTGATTTAAAGTATAGCCATTATGAGGCACACTATAGATAACAAAGAATAGAGCTAGGTCAGCCTCATTAAATGAACAGTAAGTTCTGCTACAGGCCAGTTTAGCGATAACTGGCAGATAGAGTTAAAACTCGCACTACAAAAATGCAAATAATAAAAGGCACATCCAGAAAAAAAAGAAAAAGAAAAAAAAAAGGATTTAAGTCCCCTCATTTTTTTTTTGTTTGCTTTCCCCTTCCACCAACAGCACTCCTGATGTGTCAGGACTGAGGTGTTATCCAGCACTTGCTGACAGACATCGGATGATGCATTCAGCACTACCTGCTGAAATAGAGATATAGCGAGCTATATGAGAACAGCACCCTGAAAAACTCTGTAGCCCTTGGCTCCTCATTATCCTTACATCTGTAACTCTCCATCTTGACCTGGGGGGTATGCCTTAGGTACCTCCACACATAACCAGAGGTAAGAAATAACCAACGAATGCTAAGAGGTAAAATCTGCACAATGCCAGTGTCGTCTGTTACTGTGCAAACCTAAGAGGTGAAATGTTTTTCCATTCAGTTCATTTTCCCGCTTCAGCCTCTTTTGAAAGGCAGAGTCATGAGAATATAGGCATAGTTGTTTCCTTTTTTTGTATGTGTTTGTTTGTTTTTTCATTTGGGAACAGGCAACAGCTTAGCCTTAAAAAGCAGTAGACACAAAGATGTTGAGGAAGGTAATGATAATGGTAACTAAAGGACTCTTCTGGGTGAAAAGAGGATGCAGAAAATGCTAAACACCTCTTGGCTGTGTGCAGATTTTCACATGAGTCCATGAGGACTGGGTGCTCATTCCTTGTCACTTTTCTTGGGATTGCTCTCCCTGTCATCTAATTTCCCATTTTGTGAACACATTACTTTTATAGGTAACTTTAGCTCATCTTTTACTAGTCATCTCTTACTAACATACTGGTTTATATTTTAATATGCCCCAGATCCCATTCTCCTGATTCAGGCTCCTAATGTATTTGACTTTCTACACAGAACAGTTGGACAAAATGGCAGAAGGTGCCCAAAACAGCTGGTAGGATTTGGGTTCGTGTCTCCTTCATCGCTCTTTTTTGATTCTCAGCTACAGGTATCAGGGATCAGCAGATGCCTCAACACTCCCCATTATCAAGAGACCTGCTGCTTTCTTGTTTCCGGTTCACCAGAGCACCCCACCATGCCTACAGTGGCTTCCCATGATCTAAACTGTGGAAAGAATTGGTGCTTTCTGCGGCTAGGGAAGCTAGGAGAAAAGAGCCAAGCAGTCAGCAGCAGGGGGGCTCTTCAAACCCAAGACAACTGCAGATTCTTTTTCTTTCTTCAACTGCGTTCTCATTTACATTTAGAAAATGACATATAGTAATTAGGTTCCCAACTCTGCCAAAACTTTAAATAGGATCCTTTAAAAATAGCCTTTAAAAGTTCAGGTCTTTTTTTTTTTTTTTTTCCCTTCTCCCAAGAGATGAACAATAGAACCAGCCTGCTTTTTTAACACTTTTTTAACAATAGTCATTCGGAAATGCAAGCTGAATGCTGACAGGTTTTGACTAACGTAGAAAGTTTCCGAGGCTATTGTAGTACTTTCTGTCTCTTTTACTTTCTCCCCCTCTACCTCTCCCTTTTGCCAACTCCTTTCACTCACCCCTGACAATGTATGCATTAGTAACTGAAGAAATTCTATTCTTAACGACTTACAGTTCTGTGAGATGTCGTCTTGTCGGTGGTATGGCCGCTGTTTCCACAAACTAAACACATTTGACTGCTAATTTCCCATCGAAAGATACTGGAAGATTCCTGAAATTAATAGTGTAAGACAAGTTTACAAACTGTTATGCTCTGATGTGAAAATTAGTGTGTCTTCTTTGCAGAGGCTAAGTATAGTAGGCATGGAATTGCGGTGAACAGCCTGTATACCCATAAAGATCCTCACCAAGGAAAAAAAAAATGCCAATATTTCAGAGACTTGGAGACTGCAAGGGAGTGAAGAAAAATATCTGTATATATGTAAGAAAGGAGAGGAGGAAGGCTGGTTTGTTGGCACAAAGAGGAAATTGCAGGACTTTTCAAGCAGAAAACTCTATTTTACACTGAGAAATCAACAGCTTTGTTAAGGACCTACTGTTGGCATCTTGCTCCAGCATAGTATGTGTTGAGCTCTGAGTAATGTTTGTGGGGAATTGCAGGGATTTTTAAGCCAGTAAGTCACAGCACACAACTTTAGCTTCTTAAGAAGCAAAACTACCAGAGGAAGAAATTCACAAAACCATGGAATCTGAATCTTTTCTGTCATCAGTGTAAATTGGGAGCAATTCAAATAAAGCCAGTGGAATTAACTGCCAGTGTAAAACAAGGCTATATAGTGAGAAGAATTTGCCATATTTCTTTCTTGTAAAAATAGATAGTCCAGGTAAGTTCTTTGCTTAGGAACAACAAACTTCAGACAGCCATTAAGATTTTCCTCTAGAAATGTTGTGAAATAGTGACTGTCCTTAACATGTTAAATACTAAAAGCTTTTTTACATATACCCAGAGTCCTCCAGTTGTTCTGTCTAGAAATCCCTGTTAATGTTCCCTCTAAGTTAATGGTAAATGAGAACTCCTGTTCTCTCTGCTCACCTCATATGTTTCTCTACTATGGAGATGCTTGAGGAAAGGGTTCAAATATGTTTAGTAAGTATCTGAGCTTACAGTAAACAGCTAACTACTGCTGTCAGCAGTTTAAGGTAGTTAATTGCATTTTGCACAGTGTAAATATTTTCATACAGTAATTTCACCACTTCTGTCTTGAAGGAACCAGCATGTTAAGAAGAAAAGAGCTGGAAGAAACCATACTCAGACCTTACATGAACAAAGACGAATTCATAAAAAGTTGAATAACACAGTGGTTTATTCTATTTTATTCTATTGTATTTCTTACATGAGATTCAACAGTATCATCTGACAATGTTTTTTGTTTTGTTTTGTTTCGTATTTTTAAACTCATGATATTTTCATCCATACATAATATATTTTGGTATAAACCTTGTTATCTCACTACTAGTAAAGGTAACTTCATTAGATATCTAAACTATCTATTTTTTTAATTGAGAAAACTCATGTTTAAATAAATAAACAAATGGTAATAAGCCTTCAAAGATTTTTTTTTCTCAGTCTGAATCATATTCATCTTGCTTTTGCTCATTTTCAGAGAAATAGCAATGTATTTTTACTGTTGAAAATAATCTGGAAGACTACCAGAGTGTAAAAATATCAGGAAGTGATAAATTAATTAATGTATGTAATATGTTCTTGCCTGCAGTTGTTTATATGTGGATAAGAAATTAGTAGGTTACTTTTCTCATCTTGGGTGACCTGCTGGTCACTAATATTTACTACTATTAGATGTTTCATTGATATGCCAAGCTGAGATGACTACCTTTATACACTGCCTTTATATTTTGCAATTTTGCATCTGTATTAAAATATATATTAAAAAAAAAGGAAAAAGAAAAAAAAAAAAAAAGATTTATGCAGCTACTCCATGAGTGTATTCACTTCCAAAGCATTACTTGTGAATCCATTTTTCTACTATCAACAATTTTAACATGCATGATCTTGGAAAGGAATGATTCCATATCCTATTAAAACTTCAAAGTAAGCAAAAGCAGGACTGGAATATGAAAGCCTATGTGGAAATTTCATCAGGAAGCAAGGAAAAAAACCTCATCTTCTTGGAAAAAAATGCCATGAGAACTTCTGTAGCAATCAACGTTCAGTGTTTTTTTATGAAGGCCTATCTTAAAAGGAAGGGAACGTTAGTAGTATTTTCTGCTCCTTCTTTTTATAGAAGATAGGTTTTCTACATAGAATCATAGAAACCTTAAGGTTGGAAGGGACCTCTAGATATCATCTAGTCCAACCCGCCTGCACAAGCAGGGTCACCTAGAGCACGTGGCACAGGGTGGCATCCAGGCGGGTTTGAAGGTCTCCAGGGAAGGAGACTCCACAAGCTCTCTGAGCAGCCTGTGCCAGGGCTCTGTCACCCTCACTGTTAAGATTTTATTCCATAAGTTCCTGTGGAACTTTTGGTGCTTCAGTTTGTGGCCGCTTCCTCTAGTCCTATCACTGGCCACCACTGTGAGTGCATAGATTCTTCAACCTGCCCCTCATCTTTTTTCCACAACAATGATTATAAAGGAAATTACAGAATCAAATATGCAAGGTGATTTTTTTTCTTTTTTAGTGAACAGGGTCATGGAGAAAAGAAAAACAAAAAAGAGAGATCTAGTGAGAAATGCATGTCCTGTATACCAAGAACTAATTTAATAACTAACCTCTCTCTGCTAGTGGGCGATTAAACTAAATTGCCAGTCTAAACTTTTCTATGCTGCATTTCAAATGTCAACACATTACACTGCTATTCCTCTTAATTTCTCACAAAGAAAATGCAAAATGAATTCATTATGCTGGAGTAAGTGGAAAAAATGATGAGTTTCTCCAGAAGAGTAGGCAACGGGGAGAGATTGGGCAAGGCGATTATATTGAGATATTTGAATAGCTGGCCATTAGCAAAAGGATCCCCATTACTTTGCTGATAATTATATCCTCTTCGCTATGACTTCCCAATGGAATAATACAATGTTCCCAGTGCAGGAGATAATGAAAAATACCATTCAGGTGGTACATATATGCCAAGAATAGTGTGTTGTATTTTTTCCCTTCCCCCACCACATAGATTGCAATAGTGTACACCTACGTGATATGTTAATGCTTGTTTGGTTGTTCGGGGCTGTGTACAGGGCAAATAAATGTATCTTGAAAATGGAGCTGGCAGTGGAATATCATTCTCCCAATGTAATTATCTCCCGTGTTTAGTGGGCCCGGTGTTTCGCTGAGTACATTTTTGTTAGCTATTATGTAAATGGCTTTCAAAGCCCACCACACTGCAATAATGAGGACTTTGGAAAGGATCTTATAGCAATGAAGTTATTTCCTTTTTTAAAGACAGAGTGGTGGTGAGAACTAGAGCTGTTAGTTTCTCCTAATTAATCCATCATTTTGCAAGCACATTTCTGTTCAGCAATCAAAGAAAATGAAGCAAATAAACAAAAAAGGAAAGAAGGAGGGAAAATACAGCAAGAGGAGAACACCCACTCATTTACAGTAACTACTTTTTTTTTTTTTTTTTCCAAGCAATACATGAAATCTCCTATGTGGAATGCAGCCTTATCATTTTTTGGCATTTTTATTGCTGATCTATTTCAGTTTGGGGAATCTTGCCCTGTATTATATCTGCCTCAGATTCATTAATTTTCACAGAAAAAATCAATTTGCATTGAAATCCTTTGCTGTTTGGATGCTGCTTTACATATCTGGGGGACTCATGGCTTGCATGAAAACTTTCATTTCAGATTATCTACAAAGGGGGAGAAAAAGTGATGCCATAGAATGTGCACAAGTTTGAATCCTGCAGAAGACAGTGAAGTTATGTTGCGAATTCCTCTTACAAATGGGTTAAGTTGGACAACCCATGTTTGTTAGTTTGGTTTGATTTGGTTTGGTTTGGTTTATTTTTGCCATGCTTTTATATTTAACAGGAAGAATAAATGAAAACAAGTGAAGTTTTGTAATAAACTATGGAGATGATTTTTTGTTGCATGTGTTCACATAAAAAAAAATTTAAATCTTTCAAGAAGACTTTTTTTAAATATTGCTGAAGATGCAGAATGTACTCTTGGATACTGTTACAGTCTTATAAACAAAATTGCTGAAACTTTTGAAGGGCTTGACTCTTTTCTGACTCACTAGCATAAATCATGCTGGTTTTAGTGAGGGGAGAGTAAATGAGATTTCTTTCCTTGAGATCAGAGTGAACTGGACCAAATTCTGTGATCCTAAAATTCCATCTGTTTCACAATTATGTTCACTTTTCATTTTTCTTTGAAGAGAACTTTACTCTTTTATTTTATTTTTTTAATAACCAGGAGAAACAAACAAACAAGCAATCAAAAAACTGTTACTGGATAGAAAACAATCATGTAAAAGCGAGACAGAAGCTCTTGGATGACTGCTGTACACATGCTTTTGCCCCTGAACATCTGTGTTGGCTAGACTTTCAGAGGTGATGAACATCTGTAGTTTCTGTTAGCACTGTCAGATACCTTGAGTATCCAGGATATATGAAAATCGCTGGATGAGTGGAAATGAGTGGAAGCTGAAATGCACATGTGGAAGCTTAAAAATTAGACAATAAAGCTGGAGAAATGTAGCTGCCAAGTGCAACAACATTAACAGTTGCCAGCAAGTAATAGCATAAGCACCTGCATTGGGCTGCTTGCTGTAGTTTAGTGTCCCTTCTCCTGTTCTCTGCCCTATGGCACATCATGTCTCCCTTTTCCTTGCGTTATTCCTTCTCCTTTTTTTCTTGTTCTATCTCCAGCTTTCTCAATCTTCATTTTAAATAAATCTTCTTTTGTCTTCTGTTTGTTTAGTTTTTTGAAAATATTATTTCCCCTCACATGAATTTGCTGATCTTTTGTGCAACAAAAACCTTGGGGAACACTGAGAACAATTTCTGCTCTTTCAGCCTTGTTTGTTTCTTATGGAATACTAATTGTATAAGCTTGCTACAGCCATTAGGCACTGTATATGAATTAAGAACTTTGAATCCTAAGATGAAGTTATTACTTGCTTCCACTTTTCTTCTCCTGGCAAACTTCTTTGACATATGAGGAGAAAAATGACCAGAAAATTGTAATATTTGTCTAAGCATCTGAACTCTAATCTGCCCCTAAGGACCTCCACAGATAGACACTTTTGACTACGGATTCTTGAGTAATAGGCAATTTTTTTTTCTATATTTCCTCACATTTATACAGAACATATCATCTGAATATATAAATATTGTGCAAATAACTTTTCAGTCATTTGATAACCTTGGTGGTAACTAATCAGATGTAAAGGCTTACAGCTTTATGGAAATAGTGATTTTTTTTTTTATCTGTAACTCATATTACAATTAATATGCATGCATGTCTTCCAAGTAATATTAGGTTTTGTGAGAACACAGTGAAAGAAAATCTACTTCCATAGCTTATGTATAAATTAGATGGATGGATTAGATGGATAGAAAGATTAGATAGGAAGTTATTTCATAATGGGTTTTATTTTTTATTTTATTAACATTTGCTTAAATTCACACTTAATGTTTTGTTTCATTAGTATTATGCCTAATGTTATTTCAATTAGTTTGGAGAGATTTTGTGTTTTATATAACACAGCTTGAAAAGCTTGGACAGAATCATGGAAATGGAATAAATCTGTTAACGTCGGCCTAATTGTGCAATCTACTCAGTGGTCTTGAAAATCAATCAATAGAAAACATGTTTTACATATTTCAATATGAATTTCCTCCTGTCAGTCATCAATGTTTATTCACCATAAAAATGTATATCTTCAACAAAAATTTATGAACTTTGAAGACTGAAATCTTATTTTGCAATCTGTGTTCAAGAAAATAATTTTAACTTGCCTTACAAATGACCTAGAGAGGCCTCCTACTGAAAAGTGACGGTTTTCATTCTCCATCTCCAGTCAAATTTTAATATCCTTTCTGAGGGAGCCAGCTGTCACTTGGTTAAGGGTTTGGAAATGTAGGCACTAGTCTACTTTTAATTTCATCAAGAAAATTCAGCTAACATGGACACTTTCAAACAGCTATTAGGAAAAGTGCTAGCTTCTATTTGGTCTTTAAGACTGGAACTAATCTGACTAAATATAGACATCAGTGAGGTAGCTGTACATCTTCCAGCTTGTCACTCTAGCCATCAAATGGAAAAAGGTTATGATTCATCTTATTCTTAAGAAAATGTTAGTCTCAGAAATAGATGTTTAGTGTAAATATCTAAAAAGTAAAAATGATGAATCCCGTCCTAAGTATATGCTTCTTTACATAAACTCTAAGACATTTAGATTAGGTTTCTCTACACTAATTAAGACAGCTATTTAAACATGTTTTAAGCCAATGCTACTTTGACTTTTGAGTCAAAGAGGAAGGAGCAATTTCAAAGGGTGATTCACCTCACCCTGCATTGGGCTTCTGGCACGGAAGAGAGGATTTCCCTCTGAGAAGTGTACAGTAATCTCCATCGACTGTAAAGACCATCTAGGACAGGTATTAAGGTGCTTTAGGAATCTAAAAATATAGGTGATGAGTCAGACTCCCAACAATATTTTTTTTCTTAAATTATGGTGTACATACAGGCACGATCCACCTGAGTTTTGTCAAACCTAACTTAATCTGAAGTTCATGTAATCTCAGTGATATAAGAAGAATAGGCCTCTAGAAATGAGAAAATTCAGCATAGCATATGTCTAATTTTCTATCTTGGGGTAAGGTTCTTCCCTTACAGCTTTTTGACCTAAAACACATACCTAAATCTAACACCTGTCCCTGTCCTTTTTCCTTCATACAATGTAGCCATCATTTTAATGCCTAAACCTTGCATTTATGTCTTCTGAAAGTTCTAGACACTCAAAGGTATTTAGGGAACTATTTGCACATATATCCGAGAATCCGATGGCATTCCATTAGCCTCATATAATGCGTATGCATAACTTGCTGTTTAAATAAGAAGTGTGAAGCTTTGGAGCTCATGGTGTCTGAATTTCCCTCTTTCAGAAGCCCATTCTTTGCATAGCAGACCTGTACCTTCTTGAGCATTAGGCTGCTGTGTGGTGCACAGATACTGCAGTGTATCACCACATCATCTGTACATGAATCATTTTATGTCAGTCAAAGGGCCAGTCAGTTACACAGTTACATCTCTATTATCAAGTTTCCCAATAACAGCAAAAATGCACAATGATGTTCCTGTATAACACTGAACTAGCAGCATAATTGTGCTTGCCATCCACAGAGTAACGGATGTAATATCCCAAGTGCCATCAACTTATGAAGCAATCCAGGAAAATCACATGTATCTTTCAAATGAAGTGATATAAACACAGTGGAGGGAAGCCTTTTCAGAACAGACCAGGTATATGTACATTTTAGTACCCATTATTTCACAAGAGCAAGCACAAGATGTTACAGAGGAAAAAAAAAAAAAGTGTACAAAAAAGAACAACAAAGGGAACAAGAAAAAATCTGGAAGCCTTCAAAGCCTGTCTATTGCATAAAAAGTCACAGGAAATTGCCCCCAAACACATGCTCAGCGTGATCATCATCAACAATTAAAAGATCATGAAAGTAAGATCCTGCAAAACGGTTTTGTAAGATCAGTTCTTCAGTTTTCCAGAAACAGGTGCAAGTGGAAACTCTATGGAATGGGCATTAGTTAAAGTCTCACCAGACTTGTAAAATGGGGGGATCACTGGGGTCATCACTGTTCCTGTCACTGTGCAATAGCTCCCTGTATCTTAAATTTGCTCTTCTCTCTCAGTAGCAAATTTTGCATATACTACCGGTTCTTTCTTTTTTTTAATATGTCTTTTCTCATTTTAAATAAACATTCTTTGTTCTACTCATTCCTGTCTGGATGTCTGTGACACTCCAGGAGCACATGTCTTTATGACTGATATGTACAGTAAATATGCTCAGTTCAGAGATCTTGCTGTATAGGGTCTACCCCAGCTGTCTCCATGTCCTCCCTGATGTCCCATCACTGTGAAAAATGGCTATCTTAAACCAGAACAGCAAAAAATTTAACAGTGGTGGTCTTGTACTTCATTTTAGCATTTACAGCAGCTCTGAGATCTGACTAGAGAATCAGACTTGTGGAAGGTCAGTGTACGCACTAGCATCGCACTGGGCAGATGAGATCATAAGCCCTCTGCTGACTTCAACCTCTGCTCTTTGATGAAATATATTAATTAACACAGACATCAAGTGATTTAAGAAAATGTCCTTAAATCTGCGCAGCTCACCATCAGCTATTCTAAAATACAGGCACAGATTTGGGGGATATTTTAAAGACTATGAGCATGTAGCCTAGGCAAATAATTTGAATTATTTGAATTATCCTTTCTGCTAAACTCATTTCAAGTTACTATGATGTCTGAGACCTTTGTAAATCATGATAAACTTCCCTGAAGACAAAAGACTCATACACCTCAGGTTTGAATGTGCTTTTTATTTTGTAATTATTGTGAAAAAATAAAAACAATTGGAGCCTTATACAGCCTTTTCTTGTCATGTGTCTTACTGACTTCCAGTAGTAAGAGAAGAGTTGTTACTGTTAATTTTCATGTGAGGATTTTCTTTTGTTCTGTTATCATTTCCTCAAGGAGAAATCTTTAACTACATTAAAATTTTTGGTCTGATAGTTTATCATGAGGAAGGGAATGAAGGAAGCATTATAATTAGAGAAGGAAAAGTTAAAAAAAGTAAATAAGATTCCCTTCCAACACACATCAAATAACTGTGGCTTTGGAACTGTTGTTTAGATTTTCATTCTAGAGACTTAGCTATCCTTGGATTTAGAATATTGAAAATAAGGGCTGGCACTCTGAATATGATACGATGTTCTGCTTAGGTGCCAGAAAATAGGTTTTGTGAGAACATGGCAGCTTGTGTTGCTAAGGAACACACTACTGGATAGCTGGATTTTCAGAAAGCTCAAAGCTTAATGTCCAAGAACAACAGTGCTACTTTTGATAGTGATTCTATAGCCTAATCCTTTTTAAATACAACTGTTCTTGATTGTATTTATATGAGGAGCTTCAGACAAAGTTCCCTTTACTACTAGTTGAAAAGGGATCCATAGGATGCATGGTTTATTCTCTCCAATGCAATGCAGAGCTTTCTTCATGGCAGGCCCTTTAAGCACTTCTCCAGCTTAGGTAGAGTTGTATAAGCAGCAAGATCCACAGCCTTCAAACCTGACCAAAGTCAAATTTATAGCCTGCAAGCAGTCCCATATCTGAAACGAAAAGGCCTAGTCATAGAGTCTTGATGTTATGAATGAATTTCATTTCTTTTAGAATTCCATCTAAAGAATTTTCATCTCTACGAAGAGATGGTGCCACAGAGATTGAAACACATGGATGTAAGCTTAATAAATAGATTATTTAGATCCCAACCTATTTGCCTGGTCCTGAAAGCATGAGATTTCCATATACACCTCTGTACTACATATAAGTAAAATGTGCCAGATCTGACTCCTTTGGTTGGTGCTTGATGAAAGAGAGATGAAAATGATGTAGCTTTGAAACTTCCTTGCAACTTCCTCACTTACAATTAATTTATTAGTTCAATCAATGCCTATTCACCTATAAGAGCAGGGGTACTCCTCATAAGAGTATGATATGAGATACATAACAATCACTGGAGGAAATAAAACACAAGACATCTTATGGGAAAGCAATTAATGGTAATGGACTGTAATGAAGGGCTAAGCTCATGTTCTGTACAAAGTTAATGTAAAATATATAACAAAAATGTTCTGTTTACCTGTATGTATAAATTTGTATGTTCATGTTTTTGTGCACACTAAGTGATTTCTCCAGGAAGCTCTTGAGATTTGTAATAATGGGTATTATAAGAAAAAAGTAATTACAGATGGATCTAGTTAATGCTGGTAGGTAATCCCCTCCATCAGGGGGCTGAATTTCACAGCAAGAAATTTCTTCATTGATGATGATTCCAGCCCATTCTTTGCCAGACTTGTTCAACGCCAGAGAGTTTTCCGGGGAGTGGGGATAGAAGCTAATTCTATCTCTAGAAACAATTCCTTCAGAAGCCAAACAGGAATCAATAGCTGTTCATACAGAATTATGGTTAGGATTTATCTATATGTATTTTTTTCCATTATAGTTCAGAAAGATTTGCTTCTGTGAGAAGAAATACATATATTAAGAACAAAGCAAAGCAAAAAAAAATAGTAGAATAAAGGTACTACTACTAATAAAAATTAATAATAAGAAGAATTTCATAATTTCAGAAAGAAAGAGAGAAAGAAAGAAAGAGAGAAAGAGAGAAAGAAAGAGAGAGAGAAAGAGAGAAAGAGAGAAAGAAAGAGAGAAAGAGAGAAAGAGGAAGGAAGGAAGGAAGGAAGGAAGGAAGGAAGGAAGGAAGGAAGGAAGGAAGGAAGGAAGGAAGGAAGGAAGGAAG
>NW_010587868.1:216327-237263 GCF_000705375.1 Tinamus guttatus
AGAAAGAAAGAAAGAAAGAAAGAAAGAAAGAAAGAAAGAAAGAAAGAAAGAAAGAAAGAAAGAAAAAATCAGGTCTTTTCTGTGACATCCTGTACTGCTGAGAAGCCATTTTTAGGGGTCAGAAGGTCAGAAGGGGTTTCTAATACATCTAATTATCACATTTCCCATATTAATCCTGGTTTTCCTGTTGCATTTTAAAATCCATTACATCTCCCCATTACATCTTTATCTCTCCTTGAAGATCTAGAAAAATTAGTCTCTCTTCTACTCCTCTGTACCTTTTCTACACATTTTGTAGACAGTTGCAATCTTTCAGGTACAAGGATTTCTCCTTTGAATAAGCCCATAGTGTTTTGTATTTCACAGAATCACAGAACGGTTAAGGTTGGAAGGGACCTCTAGAAAGCATCTAGTCCCACCTGCCCCACTCAAGAAGGGATAACTAGAGCACGTGGCACAGGGTGGCATCCAGATGGGTTTGGAAGATCTCCAGAGCGGGAGCTTCCACAGCCTCTCTGGGCAGCCTGTTCTAGGGCTCTGTCACCCTCACAGGAAAGAAGTTCTTCCTCATACGGAGATTAAAGTTTCTATATTTCAACTTACCCCTCGTCCTGTCACCAGCCACCACGAAGAAAAACCTGGCTCCATCCTGCCTACAGTCACCCCTCAGGTACTTGAACATGTTGATCAAATCTCCTCTCAGCCATCTTTTCTCCAGACTAAACAGGCCCAGCTCACTTAGTCTTTCCTCATAAGATAGATGCTCCAGTCCCTTAATCATCTTCGTGGCTCTCCGCTGGACCTTCTCTAGAAGCAAAATGTCCTTCTCGTCCTGGGAAGCCCAGAACTGCACCCAATACTCCAGCTGTGGCCTCACCAGAGCTGAGTAGAGGGGCAGGATCCCCTTCCTGGCCCTGTTGGCAACAATCCCCCTGATGTAGACCAGGATCCCCTTGGCCTTCTTGGCCATGAAGGCACATTGCTGACTCATAGTTAACTTGTCAACCAGGACTCCCAAATTGCTCTCTGCAGAGCTGCTTTCAAGAAGGCCAACCTGGGGTTCCTCCTCACCCCAGGTGCAGGACCCTGCACTTGTCCTTGTTCAACGTCATGAATTTCCTCTCTGCCCAAACCTCCATCCTGTCAAGGTCCCTCTGAATGGCAGCACAGCCCTTGGGAGTGTTGGCCACTCCTTCCAGTTTCGTATCATCTGAGGGCGCTCTCTGTGCCCTCATCCAAGTCATTGATGAACAATCAGAACAGCGCTGGGCCCAGTACTGACCTTTGTGGTACATCACTGGCCACAGGCCTCCAACTAGACTCAGCCCCATTTATCATCACCAACTGCCATTCAGCAAGTTTTTTGTTATTGTTGTTGTGTTTTTTTTTTTTTCCTTTAGCTCTTTCACAGTGAAGACTTAAAGACTATACTGGGAACTAAGTAATCCCATTATGGATTTCCTTTGTGGGAAAAGGTGGAAGGTAGAAATAAGATTTTTATTTTGAACATTTCAGCATCTCTAAAAAACACTTTTGAGAAGTAGTGGGTGGGGGAAAGAACCATGGTAATTTTCTGTTACTGATTTCCCCTATAGAGACCTGATTGCCAATAGACTCTTCCCACAGCATCACCTACAGTGGTGGTCTAGCTGCAGGCTAGTACAGGGAGAGATTAAGCCTTTGCATCTATAGTGTTACAGTTCCTAGGAGGCTCCTCTACTGCTGTTTCAGTAAAGAGATTTATAAATGCATTTGTTGAATTTTAGTCATTTTATTATCAGTCTGCAACCACAGTAATGTGGATGTGGATAACACTGCCATCTTAGGCACTGCTGCAATTTTACAAATCATCTTACGCGTCTACCTTATATCTCGTTTTATATCGGACATTTTCTTTAGGAAGAAATATGTCAACTTATATTCAAGGACAGATCCTGAGCCCAAGTCCAGCTTTATTCTGGTCAGGCAGCGCCTGAATATCAGGAGAGTCAGCTGAACTGGACCAAGTAGGAACTCCTTACAGGAAGGGTATCACTTGGCAGCATGAGGTTAACCTCGTCAAGAAAGCATGATCCTTTGCACCCTCCTTTAGAATTGCAGAATAAAGAGGTGTATATTTGTTGGTAATATCCTTAAGAGATTCTTGCTGCTTCTTATCCCTAAGTTACCTCAGGGCCAAAATGTCTCCCAGACAACTCAAAGTGGCTAAGAATCAAGCCTTTAGGACAAATGTAAATGAATTTCAATGCTACTACTTGCCAATGATGTAAAAATTCATATGCAGACATAATTCCAGATTCTCCTTCCATGACCTTTGGAACAGGAGATCAAAATGATAAGTGCTGCTGTTTGATGAAACAGAAGATAGAATTGAACATCTAGTTACTATCTCTTGGAATAACAATACTCGTTTGCTGCAACTTTATATGCGTGCTTGCTAAATTATTCCTGAGAGTGTCTTGAAAATTATTATTTTGTGTTTTTAAAATCTTTCCTTGCTTCTTTCCTTCCGTTTTGAGCAGAAGTTCATATTTTTCTGGCTGTAGGGATCTGTTAAGTACAATTTAGGCAATTAATACTGTTGAGTATCTACATATATATAGTTGAACGTAAGTGCAGTTATGATCATATTCTAGCTGAGTCTTAAAGCTATGGGTGAGATGCTGGTCTAATTGCAGTTAATAGCAGAATGTCTTTAGATGTCACATTGAAAGTCTTACTACATTTTTTTTTCATTTTTCATTTCTTTATTATTTCTGCTATACTCTGAAAAATTTTCCTCACTGCTCCCTTATATAGTGAAAAATAGAGCTATCAATAATAGACCTAATCCTTGTGCTTCTTATGTAACTGCAGTTCAATTGACTTCATAGTTTTACTCTTGTTTTGCCCGAGTATGAAAAGAGAACAGGCCATTATTCAAGCCATAGCTACAGTACAGTTAATTCAAGTGATACTGTCACCAACAGGTTTATAGGCATCATGTTTCCACAGCAGTGTCACAGTTCTTCCCTCACAACATATAGCAACTGGATATCTGTTAAAATAGGCACACCACTATTCACTTGCACCTGTTAATAAATCATAAAGATCCCACTATTCAACAATTGAGACCTCTGTCTCAAGACCAGCTGCAATATAATGTAACATAATTCACAACTGAAGGAGCTCTTTGTGTAGTGTTAGAACTGTTTGCAATCTAACATTATTCAGACAGTATTGTTATATTATGCAAACTGTAATTACAAATGTTACCCGTGTAATGCTATACTTTTGTATGTATATTTTAAATGGTTAATCTTTAAATCATTTTTAATATACCATAATCAACAGGGAAGAGTTTCTGCTGTTGCGTGTTGGTGTAAGGGCATTACAGTTAAAGGAGCTGATGTCCTGGCCCTATTTCTGCTCCATTGTTGTATTCCATTATACAAAGGCAGAAATCTGTGTCTCTATTGCATCTTGTGACACTTGAGTAATTCTTCAGAAATCAGGGATAAATCTTGCATTCACACCCTTTTTTTTTTTCTGACTCAGCACTTGAATACCATTATAATGAATATCTTTATACTTTCAAGAAGTTTTACAGAAGGCCTAATACTACTGATACATATTCTGAAACCAGAATCCTCAAATTACTCTGAAGTTTTGGGAATTCAGAACTCCAGTTTTATATAAAATAGAACTGTCGGAGTTTCACTTTACTTCATAAAAAAAAATTAAATGGAGACATCGAAAATGCAGGATGACTTAATTTTATATTAGTATAGATCTTTTAAAAAACCAGGACAGGCCATATCCAAGTCTCTTGACTCAAAGAGGATTAACTAGTGTTTGATACTTCACACAGGACAGCAGACAGAACATAGCATTTAAATCGCAGAGCCGATGATCTCTAGTTCTAAAACCATGCACCTCCACTGCTTGAGCTGAACGTGATTCAATCAACCAACCATAGCAGGATCCTAACACTGGAATCTCTGTTTGAAGAGCTAAAGGCATTAGCTAATATTGTCGATTTTGTATTTCTGATGATTCTTCACTATTTGTTGAAAGAGTTATCTTCTTCCAATGGCAGAATCAGGGCAAGTGAATGAGAATTGATTGCTAAAAGAGTGTTTCTACATTTCCAAGAATATAAGCTTAATATTGTAGGTGACTATAACCGCCTCCTGTTTCTCAGGCCGAGAATAATATGGAAACTTGATATAAACTTATTTCTTGCTTTTATTTGCACCAATCTGACCTTGTCTAGCAAACGTGAGAAGCTTTTTTAATTTAAAATTATTCTAGTAAACCCACAGGAGTGATTATATAAATGTACAAAATGATGAGCCACGAAGGACAACGTGGGTTTCACCCCTCATGTCCACCATAATAAATCGAACATGTCTTTGGTTAAGATTGTGCAATTAGGCTGTTTGTAAACTTTGAAAGATTCCTCTCCTTGTATGTGTGCTCTTCAGCTAGAAGTGTTTCATTAAAGCAGAGACAAATGATAACCCTCTTGCATACCATGCAGATCCAGAAAGTACAAACTGAACAAATGGATAAGAAGATTGCACACAGCTAATCCCTTTGCCCTGCACATAAAGCAGCCACAACCTCAAATAAAACTGCAGCTTGCAACCCATTTGAAATATTATTCAGTTAAGCTCTATTTATTACCATCAAAAATAGCACACACAGGGACAGCCAAAACAGTCCCGTCTCACAAAGCACAACTGAGATCGGCTGACTGGAACTCACACTTATGTTCATCAAAGGGCCCTATTCTCATTTTGTGTTCCTTGTTTCCATTTAGAGTTAATAGTAAATGCCTTTTCCTTATCAACTGTCAAATTGTCAGAACACACTTTGTATGTTCAAGGCTGGAGGATTCAGGGGGTGTCGGAGGGAGGGGGAGGACCATCTGCTTTGTTGACAGAAGTTTACTCCCAATATTTTATACTGAGTAATTATTCAAGGTCCCTTGTATTTTGTGTCTCCCAGAGAGGAGATATTAAAAATGTCCACTATTAAATGTTTTTCACATAGAAAGCAGGATTTTATGACCCTGTAACTGCAGGATCAGTGGTTTTACGCTCTTTAGCCTCTGCAATAATGTGTGCCTGGTTCCCCCATGCAGGCCATGCTGCGGTTAGTGTTGATTCAGTAAACAACATTTTGTTTCATCTCCACAGATATTAGGTCTATAGAGGACAGATTGCATTAACTGATAGTGCCTCGTGGTCTTAAAGCACACTTGACTAATCCTTGCTATCATATGTGGTTTGCAGTAGTCTAAACAAGGGCAGAAATTAAAAAGAGAGAGAGGGAGTAGAAGGAAAAAAAAAAAAAAAGAGGAGAAGAGACAGGAGAAGAGCAGAGGAAGAGAGGAGAGAAAAAGATCAACAGGGATGAGGAGAGGGATGGTGACAGTGAAAGGGAAGAAAAAGTAATACCTAATGACACTAAAGAATAAGATATGGGAAAACAGAGACCCCAAACTCTTGCCCAGAAATTGCATAAGGGCAAAAATTTAAACCATATAGCCCACTCCAGTATCCCAACCAATTAATACCTCTAATTTCTGTTGTCTTTAAAGTTAAATTATTATTATTTATTTATTTATTTACTTGCTGTATCCACTCTTCAGGTTTAAAAGCCAAATTTATTTCTCATGTGGCATTCTAACATTTTATTTTCACTCCTTTTGACTTTAACACATGATACCTGAGATTTTATCAGATCATTTGGCCATTTAGGACAATTGAGAAGTTTACAGAAGATTTATATATTAAAGGTAAAATTACCTGGTTGCCTGTGAGAACAGGGACTGAACTCAGTCTCAAGGTACTGACTGCAGAGTTCTCTTTCAGGACTGTGTTCCTGTATTTCTTAACAATTCCACACAGGAGAGATTTTCATGGGAAAAATGTGCTGCAAATTCAGGTCTTAATCTTGTTGCTCACATAAGGGCAAGGGCGGCACTTGGGGAGATAGGCCATCTGTCCCAGCTGCTGATGAGAAAATCAGATAGTGACAGAGGGAGGAAAACCATGACTATTCTAGTCACCAAAGGTCCTGGAACACAAAATAGAGAGATCTACCTAGTCCCAAAGCAGGGAAATGCTCACTCACTGCAATCCCAAATGCTCATTAATCATTACCAATTCTTGAAAAACTTGTTGATATTTTGTCTTTGTGATACCCTCAGCATTTCCATGCTAGAAGAAGATAACACTTTCCATACTTGACTCCCATTGAAAATAAACTTAAGAGAGGGCAGCAGTGGAAGTTCCAATTCACTTCTGAATAAACAGTTTGGCAAGCTATGGTCAAGGTGGAGTTTTTCTTCTCCTGCCATCTACTTGCTCCTAGAAGAATGACTTAGTGAGCAAAGTCATTGCTTAGTCCCAAGATGCAGACTTGATTAAGTTTTATTTGAATAGTCCTGAATCTTAATGTAGAGTGGTGACCTTGATCCCTCTTTTCATTTTCTGAGACATTTGTACACATCTGTCACTTCATAGGACAGAGGACTCTTCAGAACCCCCACAATTCATGACCATTTCTTGAAATTTTCTGAAGTCTTCTTAGAAATTCTCCATTACCACCACTTTCCCTTCCTATCTTTTTCTGAACTCCTACAGCAAATTTTAATAATTTTTAACTGGTCCAACATTTAAAAGGTTTGTTTGATTCAAAAAATACTATGCTCTATATTTCCTGAATCTCCAAGCATCAAAGATTTGTTTTTTAATACCCATCTCTATATTTATAAAGTTATGTCTTTATCACTGTTTTTTTCTTCTCAGGCTTTGTCAGAATTATCTGCTGCTTCAAATTCCCATCATTATGGAAAAAAATGAAAGATTTGAGTCTTTAGGTTGCAGCCATCCTCTTGTTTCAAGATGGAGCCATCTAAATAGAAGATTATCTAAGTTAATTAATATCTAGTGTTCCAAGCCAGAGAAAGATGTGTGCCTGTCTTGACAACAGATGGCTGTCCACCCAGAGATATGTGATGATAGAGCGCTTTCATAAAATGTACCAGAATTCAATTGCACACATCCACATTGGAATAAGGGGGAAAAAAAAAAAAGAAAAGGAAAAAAAGAAAAAAAAAGAATTACCAGGAATGAGATGTCTTTGATATCCAAGTTACTGCTCAGTTTTAACTCAGAATAGCCTTTCCTGGAAATACTGTCTCTCAGTATCTGTCTACATACTTATTTGCTTACACATATACATAGAAACAGTCACACTTACAAGCGTCCCATGATGGCAACTAGTTATATCTCTCCCTCGCACACTCCCCTCCCCTCTCTGCCCCTACCAAGTAACTCCTGCTGGGGAGATGAGCCAGCCAACTCCCTTGATGTGTCCTGCCCCAGAGATGGCAGCCAGATGGCCTGACATCTGCAGCAAGAAGAGCTGGCAGGTCGCCCTGAAATCTCCCACTCAAGGGAGCTGTTGTTATGTACTGAATTCCCTATCCCTAGAAAGACTTCTGTGAGTAAAATATATAACACATGGTTAAAATATAACAAATCCTAAAGAAAAAGAAAGCAGATAGATAGTATTTTGAGACTGCTTACCACAACCTCAGAAGCAACTTTTCCCCATGGGCAATATTTGCCGTGGATGCCCACCAAGCCTGTCATCATTCAAGTACTCAAACACAGTATGTGCCTTACTGCACACCGTGAATTCAAATTTTTATTAACATCCATTAGAGGAGGCCATGATATACACAAATGACAGAGCAGAAGTGGATCAACCCTAAGAGGAGCAATTACAACTTATGTGTAATCTGTCTCTTCTCATGATCATGGGTTAAGTAGAATGGCTTCAGAGTGTCTATTTTAGGAACTTTAGTGAAAATTCTGTGCCTTTCAAACAGATTATTATGCACTCTCTTACCCCAAGGTTAACTAGAGAGGTAGACAGACTGACAAACAGAGTACTCAGAGAGAAACACAAACAGAGATAACAATGTCAGTAATATAAAACACTTCTAAAAATAGCATGTGGTTTGTTTTTAAAGTCATGAGAAACGTTTCTGCTTCAAAGATCACTTGCTCCAGCATGAGCAGGATTCGAAGTGCAGTAACCGCAAAGGAAAGTTGGAATCACGCTATCCCAGTTGGATCCATCTCTGTTACTTGCTCCGTTGTCTCTCTGAGTGTTAAATCTCACACAAAACACTGGGAGCACTTCCATGTAGTGCATAGGAAAAATAAAATTTCTACTACTAGGAACAACAAAACAAAACTTAGTTTTTGACAAATTATGTCTTTTTAAAGTAACCTAACTTTGAAAAAATGTTAGAGGATTTGAAAATTAAAATATGCCAAGAGAAATGCAGAGAGAATAAGTGTAACAGGAAAGAGCGTGGCTTAGTTTATAACATTACCACAATCAGTATGAAATTCTTGTTTGTCCCAAGACTTTCGCTGTTGATGATCCAGGGCAGCTATTTCTCTTTTTGCTAAATTCAGAGATAAAAAGCAAACAGTACCTGGTGAAAAAGAATTATCAAAATAAACCACCCCAAAACAATCCACAGGTCAAATATGTATTGCATGACTACATGTCGCCTTTTACTTGTCCAAAACAATATCCACAAACTCGTCCGTGTTTTCCCTTATGCACAGCTACCCAATGGGCTCTGGATATTTTATACAGCTCTTGGTAACATCTCTTGCCTAGAAGGCAGTGACAGAGAGAGAGAGAGCAAAGAAATAACTTGCACAGTTTTTGTGTTTTCCCAGCTATCAATCAAATTCCCTCTGACATTGCTTCATTTATGGATTATTGCGAAAACACTGAAACAATGTGCAATGATAATGTTGTAAAACTACAGAAATGAAATTGGTAGGAGTAACCCATTTCTCACTGTGTTCCCAAGCACCTCTCTGCTCTGAATCCCCAGTATTGTTTAAGCTTCAGTTCTATATAAGAAAGCTAATCAAATGACACTCAGGAAAATTGACTTGGGTTTTCAATCTAGTTTCAGATCTCTATTGTACTTATTTCAAATAGCATTTGTTATTCTCTGCATATCCTTAGGAACATGCCCTGTCAAGAAATGCCATACAACCTCAAACCATGTTTTTTCCCACCTCTATAACTTTTTATGTATTCCCTTTTTACATTTTATTACAGCATAACATCTAAAAATGAAATAAAGATTATAGGCAACGCTTCAGGACCTGTATGTCTTGCCCTGAATATCAAATCTTGTTGATACGAACTTGCTGTTATACCACTGTAAATTGCCAAAATCTCCCCACTGACCATCACTGTAATTATTTCTGTTTGGAAATGAAAGATTTGATCAGCAGAATGATTTTTCTTTCCTTTATATGTCTCCCTCCCTTTCTTGCCTATCTTTTCCCCCATTCACCTGGACTGTGTATTTCCTCTTGATGGGGGATTCAAAGATTAAATCTGTATTTATTTACCATATTTATCTCTAGAAGCAAAAGAAAACAACAGGCTGGAGAAAAAAAAATAAAAGAAAGAAAAAAAAAAGAGTAAAAGGGCAAAATGTGCAGAAAGGAAAGAAGGAAAGAATGGGCGAAGAGAGAAAAGATAAAATCACCCAAGCTGCTTAGTTAACAAGGATTTGTTTATCTCAAAGCACAAAGAAAAAGGAAAGAAAAGGCAGAGGATGTCACTCCCTTTGAAACAGGCATCAAGGGGTCAAAAGTCATGAAATTTTAGCAGAAAGTTAATTGTTAATCTACAAACTTGCATTGCATCCATCTTCCAGAAATACAATCAGTTGGTAAAATTTAGTGGCAACATAAACCAGGAGTGTGAGGGCTAAATTACAAAGAGAATGAAAACAAATCAGAAAAGAGAAGTCAGCAGATTGGTTAAGAAAAGTCAGTATCGAAGGATAAAGTAGAAGTTCACAGTAAGGATACATCCAAAAAAAAAAAAAAGATGTAAAACATTCCAGTAGCTTTGTGTAGAGAACAAGTTTGTCTCCAAGAACATCAGAATGCTTCTAAGTAGATAAAAATGTAAAGTAAAGGCAATGTTTGTTACCATTATTGCTTTATTTTGTCTCAGCTTGCACTGAGATTCAGATCTTTCACATCTTCTATTTCCATGAGCAATGTTATTGCTGAGTAGACTGTGAAGTTCTGTTCTCTGCATGGGCTTTGATAGTCTCCTGAATAGGTAGGAATAATAAAATTTCCTTTTTGTCTCCTTTATTTAGAAGATATGTCCCCTAGATAATGAAGCATAGTGTAGTAAGTAGATCTGCACCACTCTACTTTTACACATATGTACATAATGGTGTGGTCATACACAGAAAATTTGTAGCCTTAAAACAGTGTAGGAATTGCAAGAGAACACTATGCTGATGTGTTAGATAGGAGTGCTAAGAAGCCATTAAACTGAATGATTTAGCTTTGGTGAAACTTCACACCAATGGGTTCACCCAGCATGCTAATCTAGAGCTTGTTGCATTGAGAGGTTCTCATAGAAGTTTCTGTTCCATTGCACTGAATAGAGGTGCCTTCAGCTTTGAGAATAATCCTAGAAAGTACACAAAGGAGGTGCATTTGGGCTACAGAAATGTATATGTATTTTTAAAAAATAGATTTAGTTTTAAGCCCTACTGATTCCAGTTTTCCTTAGTTAAGTGATATTTCCAGATTTTTTTGACATATGTATGACTTCTATTTAAGACGATATGCATAATCAGTCACAGAGAAGAATATTTTACAATAGAAAAGTGGCAATGTTGTCCAATTACTGGAAAACTGGGGCAGGCCATGATCCAAGAACAATACAAATTTTATAATGTTGTGATGCACATATATGTATATCTGTGTGTATATGTATATATATATATACACACACATACATATATATATGTATACATACAGACACATAATATCCATGTTACAAAATATAATTTTCCTTTTCTCCATTAAATCTTATGTGACAAAGAACTGAAAAATCCAAAGAACAAAATAGTACTGGAATAGCTACTAAAACAGTTAGATCGTCAGTTTCTTCAGTAAAAATATATAGGATAAATATAAATGCAAATATAAATATTTAATTCTTCATAAAATATTGGTTTATGTAGGCGATATTCATTCACTCCACAAACATGTAACTCATGAGTGTAGCGTACCCATATACATTTTATATGAATACACTTCAAATGAGGGTTTAAATAAAACCCAGCAGAAATATATATCACCTTTTTATTAACCATGGAAATAAAGAATAGGTTGGATTTTATCCAGAAGCAACCTTATTCAGCAACAGTTCAGTAATATAAACAAGGAAGAATACATCTTCTAATCCGTAATAGATTACCTTTTTTCATTGTATTGTTACTTAAACATTACATCTAGCACGATCTGACCCATAGAATTTTATGTGAGTATGATAAAATCAGTAATATTTTTATGTTTTATGCATGTTCAAAATGAGGGGGAAAATGCCCACTATTTCACTGAGTATTTATTCAAATCTCTCTGTCTCTCCTTCTTCCCCCCCCCACCCCCTTCTTGGAGATTCTATTAAAAAACATGAATTCTTCAGAAAATGTGACTCTCCTCCCTGATCAACAGATGGAATATTAAAATAAATGCATTAAATACCCCATCTATTCTACAGTTTTGAATGCACACTATAGTATTTTAACTAGGTTGTATTTCTTCATTTTGCTTTAGATCATGCCACAACACTTAAAAACCTTACTAAAGTCAGGAAATATATTCAAGATCAAGATATTCTCAAGATCAAGATATTCAAGGTCAAGATATTCTCAATCCAAGAAATTACACGTTAGACCAGATATCTTTGTGACCAATCCATGTTGATTATGTTCTTCTTTCCTCCTAGATGCTAACAAGTAGGTATTTATTCCAGAATTTATTTTTTCTGGACATTGAAATGAAAATAACTTGCCTTTATCCTTCTTGAGTCCTTTCTAAAGGTGAGGGCAATGTTTGTTATTTTCCTTTCTTCTATTATGCTTATCCGCATGTTTTCAAAGGATACCACTGTCAATCCTGAGACTATTGCAGAAAGGTCTTTAAGGACCATGATGTGAAATATAACCAATATGAAAACACGCAAGTGCCCTCTGGCTTGACATTCTATTGTTTTAAGATGAGTACTTGTCTGTTATTCAATGATATTATTTTTGTTAGCAACAGGAGGGCAGCTGTCCCCATGGCAAACTGATCTAAAATTATGAAGAAAATGCACTTTTCTAGAGTTATTTATTGTTCAGTCTCTGTGAGATCATGGTCCTTCATGGTCCTTGGTCTTGCTTTTACTCTTATGAACACCGCTAGTGCAGTTTTATTTTGTGTATTACCCTGTTCAATTTTGTCCTTATATTCTTATGTTGTTATCTTCATCAATTTTAATAAACTAAATGGGAGTGCAGCTTTGCAATCAACATAGACAAAGGCAGGGTCATGCTGCTGATGAAATGGACAGCCAGGCTCGCTGTCCTTTCCCACACTTCCCCTCTGCCCCCTCTGTTGACATTAATACTGATGCAGCTCTTCAGTGAACCGGATCAACTTGTTGATCTGTCAGATCAAAAACTAATCAGTTTTTCTGAGGGCCTTGTTTACAGTTGGATCAGCTCAGAGGAACCCTATGGAAAGCACAAGAGAGGGAAAGAATGAGGGAAGGATAGTTTTATCTTCAAGTCATCAATAGCAGAGATCAACATAAGCGGCTTTTGAAATTTCTTCTTGTTTTCATTTTCTTCCATTTTGTATTTAGGATCAGTAAGAGTGTATTGATTTAGCTACTCCTATCCCTTGCTACAATTTCTGCTATTCCTTCATATTAAGATAACTTGGTCTCTTAATATTGTGTATTTAAAGAAAGATTCACTATCTTTTACCTTACGTTTTTGCCTCATGCAATCTTATGTATCAGATCTCTGTTTTGTTTGTTTGTTTGTTTGAAATTCATCTTTCTGTAGCCCTATTCATGGCTTCTTAATTTGCTATTCTGCCTTCTTAAAAATTGCAGACTTTTTGTGGGGTTACTCATCTTCTAGACTGCTAATCAGGTCCTCATTTTGAGTAAGAAGACTCAATTAAGAGGCTCTGCACTGAAGTGAACTATGCTCAGTATGGCCATGAGATGGTAGAATTTTGATTCTGCAAAACCTGGTTGTTAATGGTGTAATTTGTTTTATGAGTGCCTGTTATGGAAACCAGATAAGGCTGAGCTTTATCTTCCTTTAACTATTTTTTTAAAATTATTTGTGCGTATGTGAGGTAACCAGTCAAGACTCCTTTTAGATTCAATGGCAAAAGGTAGGCACTTTCAGATGGAAACAGTTGTTTGGGAAACATTTCTTTCTGAGGTATCTACTTCTGCATTTGACAGTGAAGGGGGTTGGGCTGAATAACCCAGAAATAGATGTCTAATTTCTTAGATGTCTAAATTTTTAGATATTTATAGACAGATATAGATAGAGGAGGTAAATCCTACCTTCAGTGAATGAAAACTTTATAGAACTCTAGTGAAATCAGATCCAACTGGAAATCCCAGTTTAATCTCCTAAAATGCATTGACTTCTACTTTTGGTTAAATTTAAGAAACTGTCTTTTCCTGATTTCTACTTGGTGGGTCTTATGGAGTGAATATAAACAAGGTGAAGATGAAACAAATTGCCTTGTTTCCTTAGTAATTTCAAGAAAATGTATTCCTTAAGACATTCTGTGGAATGAGGCTAAAATGCCATCTTTGTGATAAAGGACAGTCTTACTTTAATATATGACCTGCAGTTATTTCTGTCTGTTTTATACCATAAGGAATAGACAATAGCAGTGGATCTGTCCACAAAAATGAGCAAGTAGCACTTTTGCCTTTGTCTCTTTCTTGTTCTCTTAGGACAGGCAAGTAAACCTTAATTCTTCTCACATTGTCTCTCTCCTGATGCTACTACAAAGTTATGCCCAATTATTAGAACATATAATTCACTTTGTCTTTCAACATCATTGTTAGATAGCTGGTATGATATTGCTTGCATTCTGTATTCAGGGTAGCTGAAAGAGGTGTAGCAATTGAGTTTTTAGCAGTGACTATGCAGAGTCATGCTCTTTTCAGTACTACATCATGTATGTGAACTCTCATAAGGACAGGTTCTTAACTGATGGTAATGTCAGGTCCCAGTAGACTCCAATGGAACTACAGCAATTTGTACCTACTGAGGATCTGTTGCTGAGCAAGGAGACTGTAATTTAGAAACATTCTGATTAAGAGAAAAGTAAGAATTAGAGTTCTCTTGTGGATTATTTTTTCTTGGTAACTCCAGAATAAATATTGAAATGAGCATGCTAAAGAGGCTGGGCTATCATCTAGAACTGAAAACAGTTACTTAGGAATTCTGAGTCCTGGTCACAGCTCTGATATCTGGGTTAATTTGGCAAAACACATCACTTTTACTTCTCAGTTTACCACTCTGCGGTCTAAGCATAATATTTCATCTCATGGCCGTTTCAAGGTTTTATTAATGATTGCATGTTTTACAGCTAGTTGAGAACCTCAGATAAAAGGGTCTATAGAAGTGCAAAGCATTATTATGTTGCAGGAAGCCCGTTTTTCTTTTCCATCAGCAAAATAAGACTTTGTTCAGACTTAATTGGTTTTTTTAAAATTTATAAAGAGGATTAAGAAAACTGAGCCTATCTAAGTCTCCCTACTGGTAAATAAAAAGGAAAAGAAATAAAGACTAGAAGCAAAGAGAGGATTTATAACAAATAAATAAATATATCCAAAGGGTAATATATAAGTAACCTAAAAAGAGAAAAGAAAGTACTTTTTGTTTGTTCGTTTGGTGATAGAAAAATCCAGAGAAATAGGAACATTGTTTATCACAAGGCTATGCAAAGGAAATATTGGAAAGCATCCCATTTTAATCAGTTATCCTTACTCAGTTTCATGATTCCCATTGAGATAGTAGAATTTAAGATCAGTGAAGCCAGCACCAGTCTCACTCTGGTGTTAGACATTTAATACTTGATATAAACATTAGGGAGCCATTCTGCATTACCCAAAGGAAAGAGTAGATCTTTTATTTTGAGTCAGTTGGAGAAGACTGTAATGGAAGTCAGTATCAGAAGATTAAAACCAAATCCTTTACAGATGGAAATCAGCAAAGCTCCATCCAGAATAGCTCCATTGTGCAGCTACGCCAATTGACACCAGCTGAGAAATGGTCTCCAAATACTAACATAACTCTGCTCTTGGTATTCAGATGGCCAAAAGAATAAGCTTTCTTATGGGCTTTCAAGGGCTTGATGATTTTAGCCAATTTCCTCCTACTTTTTTATATCATTTTCTCATTGTTTTTTGTTGCTTTTCTGTTACCAGATAAAACCCAAAACCATGACAGCATGTGCTAAAAGAATGAAGCCAAACTGAAATGATGTGCTATGAACCCTAAAATGAATCTTTTCAGGTTGTATTGTATATTCATTTAGGGCATTTTGACTTTAATTTTCTGACTTCTGTGTGTTTTCAGAGTAGGTTGGGAAAATAAAAAACTATTTTCACTGCATTTTTTAAAAAGTCAAAGATACTTTGTTCTTGTTTGCTGAAAGTAGATCTATTTTTAACCTTGCTTACTGAGAATATGGGGTGTATGCATATGTGCCTAGATACTTACATTTTTCTCTTTATAATTTTTGCACCCAAACCTTTTTAAAAAATAGAGAATGTTAGGATACAGACTTCTTTTATAACCATGGAAATGACGGCTGTATAATTAAGAGACAGGGATCTTTTCTACAAAGCAGGTGCTATATCATTTCACAACCTTGCCAAAATCATCCTGCATTAGCTATCAGAGAATCAACACATGAGTTGACTACTTTTATTGCTTTCGCTTGTTTTTGCTTTTTTCCCCCAGCATTCTCCATGCATCTTCTTTTGTGATATCTGATTTCTTTTAAAAGCTCAGTAGAACATATCTTTCTGGTAATGCTTTATTATGGGTGTCAGATGTTAAAAGGAAAATAACTATTTATTTTTTTAACATTTGGAAAATATTTAGAGTACCCAACATTTACATAGGAAATTTTGTTTACAGCATGAAAAGCAAAACTAGTTTCTAAATAAAAATATATTTTATTCAGATAATGGCAATTATCTTGATCTCACATATAGTTTATTTGGGCTGTTCTTTGTCAAGTCGAGGTGGCCTTAAGTGTTTACTTCATAATTCTGTGAACCACAGTATTCATTTTATTAACAGAATATTGTGTACATCAGCATTCCATCAAAGGGAGGTTTTTATTTTTATGATAGAGGAACAAAATATAGGGTTATTTTGGTCTCCATGTGGTGCCTATCATTTGTGACTGTCAGATGTCATTCAGAAGTAGCGGAGTTGTTCTCCACTCTGACGAGACCTTGTCATTTCCATTTCAGAAACAGGAAGGAATTTAGGCCTGAAAAACTTTGGATTCAATCAGCAACAGGCATGGAAAAGGATAACTATGATGATCAAGAGCCTTGAAACCTATTTTATGTGAGCAAGAACTAAAGTTGTTTGTTTTGTTTAGCCCTGAGGAAACTGCACTGGTTTTCAGCAGTCTGTGACAGGCAACTGAAAAGAGCAAGGCTATTTTCAATGGCCTTCAGAACTCTGAACAAATGTTCAGTCTTCTGGTGCAGGGGACTGGCAGTCTGAAAAAGCTTGTGAACTGCTAGCCAGCGAATCAACAGCTGATTTGCACAAACATGTCAGAGGTTAAACACCAAGGAGAAGTTTTTATGCGAAGGGGGAACGTATGCGCCAGGTAAAGCCACACCAGATAGACAGAAATCCATCCATCAGGAGTGGAGGGATTAATAATTTAATTAATTTTTAAAAGGAAACTTCTAAATTCATGAAATTTATAATTACATGTGATACCAAGGGACTAATTTTAATAACCTGGATTGTCCATTCAAGTCCTGCTTCCTCGAGGACTGATTTTGAAAGCTATTTGTGTACTATGCTGCATTTGAGCTTGATGAGAGTTAATAACTGAATACTTTTGTAGCTTTAGGCCTGTGTATTAATAGATTAACTTTCAAGATATTTCATGGACATGGTCCCTTCCTGAGTAGGTAAACCAGTGTTGGAAAATCTCACAGCTCATATCCTACATGCTCTCTATGAAAGCGTACATTAGGAAATGTTTTCCTTTCTCTTTTTATTCTCCTCAGGAAACCAAAAACATACACAGAACAATGCTTTACTCACACAGAAATATGATGGCTTAATAAGTCTTTTCATCTCTATTCCCTATTCTTCTTGTGTACATTTTATTTAATGCACATAAAAGTAAGAAACTGAAAGAAACGGGCCTGAACAGCTCACTATGTGAAGCTCACATCATGAAACTACTACATCAGCTCATGGTCACTTTTTGATTATATTCCATCAACAACCGACTTTATAGCACATCTGCAAATTTTGTAAGTCAAATACTTACCTGCACATGAATTACAGAATGATCGTCTTTGAAAGAAGATTGCAAACTTTGATTTTTTCAAAATCCTTTTTCATGTCTTGGGAGGATCATGATGGTGAATTTAATAACTGGTTCAATGCTTTTGGTTTTTTAAATGCATCTGGATCCAAGAAGTGAAGGTGAGAATAGGCCAAGCAATGACAGAAAGGGAACCAAATAGCTGGAATGGAGAGAGAACAGCTCTGATTGCACCCAGTGGAGCTGAATTGTTCCCTGTGGGGCTTAAAAGTTTGATTTTCTTTTTTCCTCCATACAAGAAATAATGGTGATTGCAAATCCTAAAGCACTAAAGTTATTTAGAATAGAAGCTGTAAATATATACAATAGAAAATAGGCATTTCCCTTGCTTTATAGCTCCAAAGGATTAAAGTAGGATTAACAAGAGAAGAAAATAGATTTTAAAGCTGTTATGTTTTTTCACAGTAAGAAGTGACACATCTTTTCTTTCCTTTTTTTTTTTTTTAGTAATGGCATACATGCTTAGATATGCACGTATAGAATCACAGAATAGGTGGGCTTGGAACTGACCTTGGAAGTTCATCTGGTCCAGCCTTTCAGGCTAAGCAGGATCAGCTAGAGCAGGTTGCCCAGGACCATGTCCAGTCAAGTCCTGAATGTCTTCAGGGACAGAGACCCACAATCCCTTCAGGTAAACTGTTCCAGTGTTCCACCACCCTCACAGTGAAAATGTATATTTTTACGTTCAGGCAGAATTTCCTGTATTTCAATTCGTGCTCTTTGCATCTTGCCTTGTATATGAATGAATATATCTATAAAACGTAATTATATATGCAGAAAAAGCTTATAGTTGTTCCAGGAATTTCCTCTATTCAAAGCCTCTATCTAATTAAATGATACACCAGGCCTCCCCTGTAGTTTATGCTTGCCAGATCATTTTTCCAGTTTAATTCAGTGTGCTAAAGTAAACAGAGCTGTATATGGATTCCTAAAAGTGCTCTAGGAGGATACAGCAGAAGTAGGAAACTGGGTTAAAAATTCTTAGGGGCTGTGTCCCTTTTTTTAGTGTCTGGGATGTGGAGAAGTTGGAAATATGAAAGACAAAAAACACCCAATTTATAAAACATCAGTTAAAATGCATGCAAGATTGTATCCAAAATATAAGTTCTACCCACCCTGAAGCTGCCTTGTCTTCCTTCTGGGGCTGTTCCAGATTGGGATTTCAGGAGGCACAAAGGTACCTAAAATCATTTTAACCTTTTTGCCTTTCACTTTCTGTAGTTAGGGAGTACTGATGCAAAACTCAATGAAGCTAATGGGAGTCTTCATACTAGCAGGAAGAGAATAATGGAAAATGGGGTCTTTCAGCTCTGTAGAAATCGATGGGTCTTGAGCACACAAAATATTTTGCAGCAAATATTCAGCACCCAGCCTGATGTTCTTCTCCATTTCATGGCTGAGATATCTGCTTGGATTCCCAGCAGACATTAAAACATGGTAAGGGTCCACTCTACACCTTTGTCACAGAGCAACACCTGAGAAATTGTGTTTCAGCTGGTTATGTTTTTGAGTGTTTTTTGAAAGGAATAAATTACCTACACAGAGGTTACTGACAGTATGCACTCAAGTATTCAAGCTATTGAGCACTCAATAGTGTACTTTATATGGTTGTGAACATCTACATTAGGATTATTTAGTATAGCCAAATAGAGTAGCATGGGTGAGGGATGATTCCCTGAGAGCCTTCAGGGGACAGCAGTAACAGAAGAACCAGTGAAAAGTCATCCTGATCCTGCACTGTCTTCTACATTGCTTCAGCAGTTGCATCTCTACAAGGAATGGTAAAGTGCAGGCCCAGAGGTGAGCAAGGCAGATATTCAGATCACATTTCACACAGATACCAATGGTACTCCAACACCATGTGGAATCAAACCCAAATAGATGAAGCACAGCTGAGATAGATAAAGCATATGAAATGTGTATTCCATGACTGAGCACTGAAGCTCTCCATTCTCTCAACAGTATTTATACACCTATGTTTTCCCTCATATGCTAATAGTAGTCAGCCACAGTAAACTGCACTGACTCAGAAATTTGTAACTGCAAGGACTTTACAAACGTAGGATAAAAGTAATTATGATAAGGCAAAGTGGACATATGTTAAGGCTGCAGCAGCTCAAACCTTGCCTTAGAGTGAAATGAAAAGTTTTACCCAGGGAACTCACATTTAAGAGCATCCCTTCTTATTAAGGCCAGTAAGTCAAGAGTAGAAGGGCATAATTCTATTACTACCATTCCTCTGTGTGCCATTGGATGCACATCATGTCTGTCTATGTACTCAGCTAAGCTTCTCTACACTGAACATATGAATTCTAATATAAAGACTCAAATTCAGTCAAAGAGATTTTTCAGTGTAACAGACTACAGGAAAGCTATTTCATCTTAATATCACCCTGAGATTCATGCTAAACATGCCATCATTTACAGGGAAGAGCCGAAAATCACCTTCTCTCTCTCTCTCTTTTTTTTTTTTTTTTTTTAATATAAGAAATGCAGAGATGTAGCGGCAAAAGTTCTTTTTCAGTCAAGGATCAAATGACTGTTCTGAATTTCTTCCTTCATCATGTAACTTTTGGTTTACATCATGCAGTGAAGCACCTGAATGACAGTCAGGTCTGTAAGTGCATACTTTATGAAGAATGGGTCCCTATAAAAGTGGCTAGATGCATTAACTTTGTTTAATGATAAACATGTGAAAACTTGGGAAGAAAAAAATATCTAATGAAATGATGAATTCTGATGAAATTTAGAATATCTGAAAAGTAAAGGGGAATACAGATTATAGGTCTCTATAGCCCTAAAGTGATATTGTGGTTTTTGTCTAGGAAGCCTCAATCGAAAAATAAAAGAAATAAAAGTATTTTTGACTATGCTACATGCAATGTAAATATACAAATGGCTGAATGATCCCCAGCCAATGAGCATGAGAAGGTGGAAGAATGCTTGCACTTAAGGGTTGCTTAGATATGAAGGAGGTAAAACACTGTGGAAGAAGTGTTTGTGGAAGAATTGTTTGAAAGCAGGAACTGAGAGGAAAGCCAGGGCCTAACAGAAGTTTTGGCATTACAGAGGCCTGCTTGGGGTGCTACACAATTGCTACTTCCAGGATGGTTGGTACGCATGGACTCTGCTCCTCCACAGTTCCCTGGGCAACGCAATCTGCCCTCCTCGCAGCTGCAAAGGGGAGTAATGGAGGATGGAGCGGAGTGAAGACACCGCGGCCAAACTCTGTTGCACTCCCTGTGCTGGGCTGCTGATAAGCCGCACAGTGGCTGTCTAATGAGAGATATATGATAACAAGTCCGGTGCTGAGCCAGCAAAGGTGGCAAATGATGAACTTTGCTTGAACTTTGCTCATTATAATGTGAAAACCATACCTCCATCCCAAAAGTT
>NW_010587868.1:237813-289947 GCF_000705375.1 Tinamus guttatus
GACTGTTCGTGAATCCGATACTGCCAGAGTCGAGCTTATAGTTGGTGACACTATTTGGGAACTCGATTCGCTCTTAGGAAGGCGATCGGACCTACGGTCCACGGACTGTTCGTGAATCCGATACTGCCAGGGTCGAGCTTATAGTTGATTACACTATTTGGGAACTCGATTCGCTCCTAGGAAGGCGATCGGACCTGCGGTCCATGGACTGTTCATGAATCTGATACTGCCAGGGTCGAGCTTATAGTGGATCACACTATTTGGGAACTCGATTCGCTCCTAGGAAGGCGATCGGACCTACGGTCCGTGGACTGTTCATGAATCCGATACTGCTAGGGTCGAGCATATAGTGGATCACACTATTTGGGAACTCGATTCGCTCCTAGGAAGGCGATTGGACCTACAGTCCACAGACTGTTTGTGAATCCGATACTTTTTTTGATATCTCCTTCCCCCCGCCACCACCACTACCACTACGGCTTTCAAACTGCAACATTTTTCAACAAACACATACACTTTTATTTACCTCCAAAACACCTCTGAGGATTTCCTTTTCTGAATTTCATTAAGAGATAATAAATGACTGATTCTCCTAATTGTATTGTGATTGCTTCAGGAGCAAAGAAGAGAACCCTTTAGTGTTTTTGTATAGCCTTATTTTTAGTACCACTTGAATTTTGTGGAACATTATCTCAAAATCTCACTGGTACACCAAGCAAGCTCCCCTTTCTTCATTCCCATGCTCACTCCTGACATGGGGTCTTTTACACTGGGAGACAGGACAGAGGCCATTATATAACCAATCTGCGGACTCTATTGCTATCTGGAAAGCCCTTTTTGTATGTAGGGGGAAGGATATTCCAGGGTGGCCTGTTCCATGGGCTATAAGGCTGCTTTTTGCTGCCGCAGCACCATAAAAGAGCCATGGTGTAGCTGAGAATTGTGCCTTACAACTGTCTGTGCCACTGGGATGCATCCCTTTGGAGGGATTAAAGTGCCTAAAATGAGGGATGCATTGTAACAAGCAGAGCACATAGAAAAGACAAGAAATATAAAAGGGAGAAAGGGGAGGAAGTGATTTTGAAGAGGACTAATAAAGTATATGTCACCCTGCTGATTGCTTTTTCTTTCCTTTTTTTCTTCTTTCATTTTTTTTCCTTTAGCTTAAAATGCTTCCCTCTCACAAGCATCTGACTTGCCAGAGAACGGATTGCACTGAAAATCTCTGTTAGTATCCTATTAAAAAGGTGAAGTTTTAAAGGCATTTTATCTCATTATAAATTTGAAGTGATGAAATATAAAAGTAAATATTTTTGCCAGTCTAGTCTGCCCTTTACAGTCCTCCTTTCCTCTGGAGAGACAAAATCTGCTGGCTCTGGATTGGATCCATTTGCAATTGCCAACAGATTCTCTCTGATGAATCTTCAAGCAGTTGAGTAAGGTTGGACAGGCAAAATGTCCATCTGTACCATCCCTGATGGATGTAACAAAGCTTGGAATGCATTCACAGTACCAACGCAGCAATGAAAGGATCAGAGAACAAGTGGAAATTATGATATTTATTCTATTCTATTCTATTCTATCCTATTGTTTCCTTTTTTAAACTTTTGTGGGCTTTTTTTGTAATTTATTTTTAATATAGGATGAATCTTTTATGCATTTCTCTACCTGGATAAAGTGAAGTTCCTTCCAAAGGTCCAACATATAGTATGCTTTCAAGATTTTATTTTTCAAAGTGCGGGCAAGTGTAGGATTTATCTGATCAGTTTCTGTTGATGTTTCTGAGAGTCATGCAGCTAAAACTCTATGCTGCTTTGAAAAGTTACCCTCAAATGTCGTAAATCTAGTAGGCAGGCATTTGCTGGATGTAACAATGGAACATCTTCGTATGAGTGTCTAATTTTAGAAAGATAACCTTAATGCCATCTAATGACAACGTATTCCTGGGCATAATATTCTACCAAACCAGTGCTTCCAGACTAACATTTACTGTAGCTATGGTACATATATTTTTTATATATGTATTTGGGGGAAATGTGTTATGTTTTTCTTTTATTTTCCTCCTGAAAGAATGTAAAACTTCTTTTATATAAGGAGCATAAAACAGGCAAATGAGAATTCTCCAGTCAAATGCTTCTAAGCTTTTTCCCTTAAAGACGGTGTAACATACAAAGAAAAGTATAGCTAGGGGATGACATTATAGTATGAAATAATTTGGGTTGAATTCAACCTTTGCTGCATATTCCTACTCAGTATGACCTATAAATCTTCTTTCCCTTCATCTTCTGAGATGGGGGTAACATAGATCTCAATCAGATCTTATGGAGATATCATACAAAGTCAAAGAAGAATGAGGAGTGATCTAATATTAGCTCCAATCTAGGAGAAACATTGTATCATAGTTTTGAAGTAAACTATGTAAATCAAATTCAGATTATAGGGAATAATCTCTTAGATCAGACCTGGAAATTGACTCTTCTTCCTTTGGTAGGTCTTCTCCTCTGACTTTCAACTAACTATCATGAGGATATCTACAAATTACTTTAGAACAGACTACAGTCTATTTTCAATTGTAATAGTGTTAAATGAATTAGGGACCACCTTCTTAGTAACTGACTGTCAGAAAATTTCAGTTATTTGAATTAAACCTATTTGTCTATGATGTTCCCAGCACTGCTCCCTGATATGGAAGAAGGTCAGAGAATATAGTGCCTCTATGCTATCCAAGCATTTCCTTTCTCATTGTACAAACGAGCTCTTTGTCTCATTTGTTACACTGTTTGTTATAACTGATTCATATGTTGGATCCAACCCATCACTTCTTATTCAGGCAATGATCCTGCTGAGTTCAAAGAGTGCCAGCAATTCAACATGAGGTGTTTAGGGGTGCCTTTCAAAGTAGAGTATCAGTTCAGTCACATAGTTCCTACTAACATCAAGGGAAGTTGGTTGGTTAAATCCCCATGCAAACTTCCTTTGAAAAAATTACCCCTAAAGCATCTCCTCTGCTGAGGTTTGAAAGGGACTTCAATCAATATATTTGTTAAATGAAATGCAAAGGAGATCCATTATTTGTATCCTGAAAAGTGTTGCTTGATAAAGGATGTAACATAGTGATGGTTAAAACATAAAGGTTCCTATTCTGTTTGAATAAGTCTTCAAATATTGGACTACAATATTCATACCTCTCAGTCTGTCAAACTGGACATGAAATTTCATTGGAAGAGCCTTTGCCAGCTGACTGCTTATATAAACCAGACCTAGAGTTGGAATGCATACATATGTATGTTTTAGAGTGTGCAAGTGTGTGTGCATGTATACACAATGTTTTTATCAATGCTGAGAATCTAAACATCAGGTTAAAAATCCTTCGGGTTTAGGCTGAGATTAGCCATATCTAATTTTAGATACTTAAGGATTTCTTGAATCCTTAAAGTTAGTTGCAGATCTTTCAGTGTTTAATGGTGAGAAATAGACATTTTCAAAAAGGCAAGCAAGCAAACAAATAAACAAGCAAACAAAAATCCTTTTAGATATCTTGTAGAATATTATTACGAATTCCTTTTCTAATATGATGATGAGTTTCTACAGATACAGGTATTAACTTTGTGACTACAGGTCTGATCTAGTTCTTATATAATCCATAAATAAATACAGTAGAGTTCATATGAGCTTAAGGTAATCATAAAGTTGACACCTAGATTTGGTAAGATATATCACACCCTAAACTCTATTAACCACCTTGATCATATTACTAATGATTATAAAAGGAGTCTAGTGTCTAGCAAAAATATAGAAATCTTCAGCTGGGATTTCTAAAACCAAGCAGTATTTATTTTGCCACCTGAGTTATTTTGTCAAATACTGCCTTCTCTCCATTGAATATAATAAGAGGCCAGGGTAATCTGGGTACTAAGTTTCCTAAAATAGGATGAATCTATGCCTTAGTCTGTTCAGAAGTATTAAGATTGAAGCTTCCTACGGCTCACTGATAAGACGAGAAAATCATGTCATGTTTGATCACTCAACATACAGATAGAGAGATTTAAAAAATAAATCTTGATTCTAAAGTGAAAAAGAAAAAGTGGAACTATTGAGATTTAGTGAAGTACAACAAAGCATGAATATTCTTCTCTGTAAATTTATTGTTTAGTAGCAATATTTACTCTTATCCCAAATTAGGGTAAAGGTTAGAAATATAGCAGTAGAAGATTCCAAAAAAAAAAAAAAAAAAAAATTCAGAAAAGACAAAATATTTAGTGTTGGCATTTTTAGCTGAAATGAGATATTTCTGGCATCCCACACTATTTTCTTGTGTGAAACTTTGTAATATATTCTGCATCAGTTTTGCTCAACATTAACCCATGTTCCTGAGAGCTGCTGTGATAACTCATCGTACTATTCTAGATGTGTCCTTGCTGAATGATTTTGCCAAGAATGCACCATACTGCTAGTTTAATAATGTAATAAGTTACAGTGCCTCAATGAGAGTTTAGATTGAATCATGTGACATTTAATCAACCCATGATATTTGGACCCTGTGGGTGAATAAGAGCTGAGTTACCTGTACAACAATATTGAAGATGTTTCAAAAGAGCTAAGGCAAACATGGACTAGTGTCAAATGAAATATTTCACTTTGGTTAGGCACACAGAAATATTTTGACTGTGGACATTTTAGCCTGAAACAGAAGAGGATTAGAGTGGTTTGTTTGTTTGTTTTATTTTGTTTTATGAAAGGTCAAACTTGTTGCAGGATACCACTTTCAAAGAATAACATTTCCAATATGTCTGCTATCTAGCAAAAAGGCAATTTTACATCCTACCCCTCCAAAAAAAAATGTTTACAAAAAAAAAAATTGTAGAATGTCAGAGTCAGGACTCAGTTATAGGTATATAGACAGGCAGATAGACTAACAAGTATAGACAGAGGACTTGAGTTTTTGATTAAAAGTCTAAATATAGGAGATAAAAAAACTTTGAATATGCTTCAAGGAGGCATCAAAGATATTTTGGAAGACACTCTGTTTTTAACTAAAAGATATGAGTTTCCCTGTGAATAAATAAATGATAATAATAATAAAAAGACCCAGGGAATGATTTCCCTAGTTTGACAGAGAGCTCCCATGCTGCTTGGTACCTAATTATTACTGCTATTACAAATGCATAACTCTACTGGGCAGCATGTTTAGCCACAGAGAAGGAAGCCTGGATTTGGCCTTGACATCAGCAATTGCTGCACAGGACTGATCCATAGCTTCTATTATGCCTCTAACATTTACTTACTAGTAATCACTTAAAATCCCCACTCACTTCCCCTTTATTTTATTTTTATTTTTATTTTATCTTTTGCATTTGACTACATGCTCAGTGCAAAGCATGGAGTGAGGTGGAACTGCTCTGACTGTTGCAGATGGTCAGCTTATGTCCTTTAGTAAGCAACCCAATGGAGAGCGAAAGGCAGGAAGTGTAATTAGAAGACTGAAACATCTTTTTTTTTTTTTTTGTATTCTTTGTGTGCGTATTTTTTCTGTATGTTTGTTCTTGTAACTTTTCTTCCTTCTCTGTCGTTTTGGAGGTGCAGGTTGCTTGCCACACACATGAAATCATGTATCTCTGCATGTGTGTACATGGGCTCACCTCCGGCTGTATATTCAGAGTACAGCAGCAGCTTCTTAGAAGGGTGTAGCATTTTATTCCCCGAACTAGAAAGATTGTCAGTCTTTATTAATAAAAATTAATTATAAACCCTTTCATTCCCACAGGAGGTGTTCTAAGCACTCCATCAGAACCTGAAGTGGGAGCTGGGGTTGTACACAACGGGGAAGCAACATGACCCTGCAGAAAAGCCCGGAATATTTTGATGCATCTGTATATTTATTTTGTTAGCAGAGTCAATTGTTCCTAGTCTGCATTTGGTTTCTCCTCTGTGCCCACCCATCCTCCCCCTACTCCTTCACCTAGATTCTCATCTCTCCCCCTTTTTTTTCTTCTCGCCTAGGCTCCCTTATGCCAGAGACCTGTGCAATATCATTTTCCGCATAATGAAATCTAGAGTGACATTAATGTAAGTGTAATTTTATAGTGGGGAATGGGCCTAGCTGATCGTTTCTACCTGCTGTGTTTTGATGATAGACATTGGGATGTCACCATCTGTGTAATGAAATTTCACCTCCGTAATGGTTCAGATTATCAAACATTCTTCCAAGCTGTCTCGCAGAAATTTATTTATTTATTTATTTATTTGCTCAATAAGGATGGCAAAGTTGCTCATCTCTGGGAAGCAGCAAGGGGGAGGAGGGGAGAATTGAAAACTGGCCACAACCAGAAAAAAAGTAAAAAGATCATCATGCCAGAGAAGAAAATAAGATTATGCCACCTTTGTGCTCAGTGCTATATCCACATTCTGTTACTCCCCCATCTCCCTTAACAAGAAAGAATAAGATGCCAAAGCCATAAACCTAGCAGTATATAGGTATTTAAAAGCAGCAAGTGAGAATTCTGGACATTTTATGGCTATAGCATGCCTTTGCTCCATTCATACTCAACCTCCCTTGATATCAGCAAGGGCAGCATAACACTATAGAGTCAAATCTGACTTAAAATGACCACTTACTTCATTCCAAATGTCTAGTGTGGTGATCAGGGAGCTGAGTGCCTCACATTAAGGTGTGTCAGAGACATACAGACAACATTTTAGATAATAGTTAAATAAATAAATAAATAAATAAAAATTCTACATTCCTACTAGTTTGTGGGTCAGAAATAGATCAGGAGTATTACTTGGTCTTCCTTGATGTTTCATTTTTCCACTTGCTTCTTTCTTCTAATGTTCTGGCAGCTGTCCAGAGCCCCAGGAGACACTGGAGTTGGGAGATTTCCAGGGACAAAAAAAAGAGGAAGCCTCCCATCATAGTCATATCTGCAATTGGTGGTGGCCTGTTCAATAATTAACTTTGGAGAGCAGATGACATAGAGATGCACAATAGCCAAATTAACATCCCCCTGAATTTAGGACATTTCAGTGTCTTTGCAGCAGTGATTCTGCACTGTGAATGTACTGCAATCCTGAATTACAGAGATTTGTTTGTGAGCTTGTTCATCACCAGGGGATCTCCATTCTTTACTGCCTACAGTGACGCACTCTCTAGACTAATGTAAAATAGGCAAAAATGGTAAAAAGTAGCAAAACGTATTTTTCTACTTAAGTAGAAAACTCGAATGATTTGGGTTTTCTCAGTCTTACTCTGTCTTTCTATCTGGAACTAAATTCTATATTTATCTAAAACTTCCAAGTATCCTATGGTCACAGCAGATCAGCTGGTGGAACACCAAGCTGATATGCCAAAGTCCAGAAATCTTAAAAAACAAAAGCAGGTACACAGTACCTGACTAACACATACTCTTGAGAAACTCCAGAAACACTACATCTGAAAGATCTAGAAAACACTGAATGTCCAACTGTGCAGACACTGTAATATGTTTCCTATACATGCACATACCCATATTATTTTTGTCTGGAAAATCATAGATGTTTCCATTGGTAGCAGATTGTGTAGAATGCCACTGATTACCTAATTTATTTATTTATTAACAAATAGCTTACATCAAAATGCAGGCATATGTGCTTGCAGGAGATAAAAAACAAGGTCCCATATTCTCATAGCTGATGCAGGTGGCTCACCAGTTTTCACAGAAGATGCTGAGCTACAAAGTACTGGGAAATTATCAAAAAGAGCAATTGCTGCATGTGCAGATTAGGTAAAAAAATGACTTGTCCAGGTTTTTCTGTTCTGTGCCCTTTCTTAGTATCCATCAGAAGATAATTTGCGGTGATGTATACTCTGCTCTGTTCTTCCGATTCTTCCATTTTTTCATCCCCACGACCCTATGATCTTGAACTTAGGAACTATGTATCTTGAAGTAAAAGTCGAATGTTCTCATCGCCCTTGTTACATTTCTTCTCATCTCCCCTAGCATAGGACTTTTTTGTTTACAGAGTAGTGAAAATTATGAAAGAAAATTATAAAAGAAAAAAAAAACTCTACTCATTTTTATCTATAAAAATTTTCTTCAGTCATAGAATAGTTAATACTTAATCCCAAACTTATATAGTGCTGAAGAAATGGAAAAAATGCTTGAAAGGCTTTTTTTTCAATTCCTCCTAGAAAAAACTTGGTTTTAGAAGAATAATTACTCAATTCCAAAAAAATGTTTACTAAATTGAATAATTCTTCCCCAGATATTTTTTCCTGCTCATGATAATTTTTTAACTAGTCTAGATAATGACATTATTAGCTAATTAGTGATAAATGTCAGTAATTTTATTTTACTGAGACCATTTGAAGTCATGTGTATATTTATGCAAAATGCAGATTGACTGAAACCTTAGGAGGGATGAAAATCTCTTCTGCCTCAGAAGCCCTACACTGAACCAACGCAGCAAGTAGAACCAGTTTCCACGGGCAGAGATAGGATTTAATGGCTGCATGGCAGCTGAGTGGGTTCCCTAAAGAGAAGTGAATTTTCCCCTGCTTAGGACTGGTTCCTGAATGTTCTTGGCACATAGAGTAAGAACTTTCATCTCAGTTTCACCACTAGTCAAGGTTCATCTGCTGCTGCAGCAAGGAGCTTGAACATAATGTTAGTCATGCATTGCTAGTTCCAGATGTTTCAAATGGAAGAAAATGAGAGGCCAGGGCTCCTCTTCACATCTGCCAGCAGAGCTACTGCCAGGTGTGGCAGAAGTGCCTGCTTTAAAGTAATTGTAGATCTTACAGACACTAAAATATGCCCTCTCAAAACAGCAACAACAACAACAACAAAAACTACAGAATAGACCATATGGTCATATTCTGTAAGGAACACAGATTAACCTTTTTTGACTTATTTCCTATGAAAAAAACACATACATGCCAACCCTAAGCTACCCTGAGAGGTGTGATTGCTCCACTTCAAGTTGGTTTTTTTTTGTTTTGTTTTTGTTTTTGTTGTTGTTGTTTTTGAGAAGATTCATGGAAGGAGAAAGCAGTTACTGAAAGTCCCCATGCCGACAGTAGACACATGAAAGCAGACACAAGTTTATATTTCCAAAATACAAAATCTTGGTCCTGAAACACGTGTGCCAATATATTGCTTAGCATATCTAAGATTGCTTTCTCCTTGGATAAATATTTTGGTTTTGTTTACTGTTTGTTTCTACAGAAGAAACCTCCCTGGAAAAGCATCATCTTCTTCAGTACCTCTACACAGCACACAAGAACACTGAAGACACAAGAATTTCTAGCTCAAAGACCTACACCGTTCCTTGACAGTAGAATAATCTTTATAGGCCCTGATCACCACTCAGCTCGTTTTAGGGGACCTCCACAATCCCTATGATGCTGCGTGCTAAGGTGCGCTCCCTCAGCAAATACCCATAAGAGAAATCCATAATGCAAAATATTCCAGTACTGCTTTATAACAGTTTTTCACTCCCTGTCTTCTCAAGTTCTTGTTTTTGTTGCTACTGTTGCATTAGCAGGAAATCTGTGCATATGCCAGCTTGAAAGACTGAGAAGAGACCTATCATGGATGGCACCAGAGAGCCATATGCAACTTGAGAGCAACTGTCTCCCACCTTCAGTCCAAAGGGAGAACACAGGGAATATATTAACCATCAGTAACCTTTAACTAAAGGGCTCTGCATTTATAATCAGGATAGCCTGTAATGTACTGGGGAATGTGTATGTATGTGTATGATGCCTATATTATTTTGCTGCATAACCAGACTATAAAATAAAATATTTATAGGAAATAAATGAAGGGATATTTCCTGAGCAGCAATTTTTAAAACTGTCAGTAACCATTGTAAATGCTTTGTGCTTCTTTCTAGAAATGAATTGAACCATATTAACCATGTATATCATGGTTTGAGTCATCAGATTCTAAACCACAGATTTTCCAGAGACTGAGAGAATAAACCAAGGGAACAATGTCTGCGTGTTTGCCTGGGTGCTGTTTTTTTTCTCTAAGAATTTTGTCTTTGACCACTGTCATCGACAGAATATTTGGCTGGATGGACTTTTGATCTGACCCTGCAAGGCAGATCTTATCATCCTGAATTATTATTACTGACACTGATTTACAGTGTTCTTGCTTTGATTATTTCATTATAACTGCCATCCCCAGGCACTATGCAAACAGCTACAGAATAGCTACAGCTGTAGTGAACTTATGCTCTCTATGGAAGCGCCGAGAGAAAGACAGCACAATATTAGCAAACTTTTTCACCCCTGTGGTCATCTAAATGCTGCTGATAAGACACATGTCATGGGAGCTCTACTTACATTTATATATATATGCCGCCGAAGGTCCATGATTTTGAGGACGATTCAACTGATCTCCCTCCACAGGCAGGTGGTGAGAGAGAGAGAGATCAGAAATTAGTGAGGTCTAAGGGATGGTGGGAAGGGTTTCTTTTCTGACCAATTCTAAGGATACTTAGAATCTTTATATTTCTAATTTAGATGCCTCAGTTATTAGTGGGAGGAAGGAGGAAGTCTTAACAGACTGGAGGCTGTGATATGAATTTACAGAATGGAAGCAGCTCATGCAGGAATATAATATCGCAGCAGAACTATAATAACATATGAATTAATCACACTTTTCATTCTGTTTGAAGAGACAAAACTGATGTGTATCTCTAAAATAAAGTTTTACAAAAATATGAAGATTTTTTAAGTTGGGGCTTTTTGTGTTCTTCACACTTATGAAATTAGATTTTACTGATTTTTGTTAAGGTATAATAATGATAATAATGAAATAAAATATAGAACTTTGTTGGGTTTTGCTTTCATGACAAATAGGCACTGACAAATCCATGCCACATTACCATCCTTGATTGCTCTGATGGAACTCATTTTCATCTCCTGTTCCTCTAATTACATGAAAATTGCATACTTTTTATGCATGACACATTTTCTGCAGCTTTAGAAAAAGGTTGTGAAGGGGGAAAAAAAAAAACATTTATCAGTTTCTTTCTCCTATTCATAATCACTATATATCATCTACCCAGTGAGCAATCCAGCTTTAAATGTCAGTTTTCTGGGCTATTGTTGTAAGCAGAAAAGGAAGTTAACAAAAAATATGTTTTAAGTTTTTTTTTATTATTATTTTGTTTGGTTTTGTTTTTTTTTTTTTCCTTAGCTCCTAAGAATAGAGGTTTAGAATGGTCTTGCCAGTGGCCTGTTCTTTTCTTCTCAGCCCTACCTTCCATAATTTCAGATTCCAAAGCATGGATGAAAAATACAGAACAGGACTAAGTGGAAGAGCCTAACTTTTTGAGCAATATGACTTTTAAGCCAGTGCCCAGTCCTCGGGTTTTGTTGAACAGTTATTTTAATAATCAGATGAGAAGTGGAATTCACAGTAATTGTTTCAGAAGCATTGAAAAGTACATGGAGAGTATGATAAATTTTAAACACAGGACAAATTAAGTGCCACATGGAAAGTTTTTTTTTTCTTTTTTTCCGTGCTAGAAAATGATGGTGGGGAGGAAATAAAAATTGGTATAACTAGGCTATATTTAACTGCAATGTCTTTGTTCCTTATGGGTGTATTCTCATCTTTCTAGGGTTATAGGAAGTGAGCACAGGTATCTTCTCTTGACAATAGCACTGATGACAAGCTGTTTGTTTTCAGAGCATAAAGACCTCTATCCAGATGGTCAGTGAAAGTTTCAGCCACTTGTAGGTTACTCACGTGGTTTGTTAATAATCCTCATAGAGCTTCCGCAGTGTTTAGCCTCTGAGCCTTTAATGCAAACACATTTTAGAGCTTTGGGAGAATACACTTAAACTGAGCACATGGTTTATTCCGCTTTTTGAAATGGAGGGTAATTGGAAGTCTGGATATCCCAAATATACTCACTGCAGCCATAGGTTAAAGATGAATTTGCCAGGAAGATGTGGGATAAATAGGCATCAGGTCCTGAAAAGTAAGCACTGAAACTTTTGTTTTTCTTTGCCTACCCTCCCAGGTAATTCAACTCACAAACCAGCTGCAGAAATAAAACCAGCCTGAGTGAAGAAAAGCTTTGTTATTTGCCCTGACACGCATGCAAGCAGACAGTTGCCAGTGCAGGATTCATGCGGACACTAAGTAACTGCCCAGCAACAGGACTGAGAAAAGACTCTTATGCTTTGTGGAATAGATTTAGAATAGACTTAGAAAATCTGCTGTGCTCACTCAAGCTCAGCATTCAAGTAAGTACAAGTGCTATAAAAATGAGAAATGAAAGGCATTTCTGTAGATTATTTAAGAGTTTAAACAAAAAAGATGTTGCTGATGAAATGAGGATCTAAATGTAAGAGTTTCTCGCAGTGTTCATAATGCAATAGCAGGTCAGAAATTAAAGCTGGCAGAAACATCCTGAAGGAAGAATGTCATGATTTCATTCTGGTCTGATATGCCTGTAGTTTGTTTCCAACAGAAAAAAAAATGACGAATAAAGCACCATGCTGTCCCTTTTAAATATCCATTGCTGCTAGACTTTTTTCCCCTTTCCTCAGATTTGTTTATTACACCCGCTAGTTACATCAACTATTAAATTAACCCCCAGTCTAGTTCTTAAAAATCTGTGTAACCTTGAGTAAAGTTATTACTGATAATAAAGGCATCACAGACAACAAATCCAACTCCACTTCAGTTCCTGCAATTCTTTTATCTTTGTAATTTGTTCTGGTGCTGGGGCTGAATGAAAAAAAAAAGAGATTTACTAATCACCTAAGAAAAGTTGTGCACACCGTGTGTTCACAATCCTGGAGAATAAATTTTCTAAACTCTTCAGAAAAGGGATTGTCTCTAGGCAGGGATGAAACTTTCAGTGAAGTTAATAGAAATATTGCAGTCATTTTACTGGCATAAAGATTTAATTCTGTGTTTTGTGTCTTCTGTAATGTGTAGCTGATTGGGGCCCCTGCAAACAGATGAAAACCTGACAATTAGTAATAACGAATTTGTGTTTTTTTTGGTTTTGTTTTGTTGCTGCTGTAGCTTTGTTTGTTTGTTTTCCTGAGGCTATGAAATGGAAACTTTTAATTATTAAGCTCTGTTGTATTTTTTGTAGAAGTCTACATCTTCCACATGTTTTTAGTAATGACAGTAAAATAATTAACTATAAGAAGTAAAAAATTTTATTTCAGGAATATTTCAATAAAAAACAGGTCCTTATTAAGGTCATTGCTTGGTTTGTTGTTCTATCAGGACATGTAGATGACCAGTAGGTATTTATGAATGAACTAGACATACAGAAATTCATACCATAAAATATCTGTTACAAGAGCTTTTCTTTATTTATCTTATTTAAATAGATAAAATCTTTCTATGAGAGCAACTCATTGGCTTTTTCGATGAAGACAATGACAATAAAATGCTGTGTTTTGCGAAGTTATTTCTGTTCCCATCACTAGCAAGGATTTATTAATATCTATTTTATAAAACTAAGTTAAGAATTCTTGGTAAAGGGAATGCTAATGATTATCACTGCCATGAATAATGGACTCATTTATTTCCAGAATGTTATGTAAGGAAGTTTTTGTTTATAAACTTCTTGGAGAGTTAAATAATACATAATGAATTGCTATATCAGACGTAAGAGAACCATGTCTTTTAACCCTCAATGGAAATCTCTCCTAAGAATGTCAATCCTGTATTGTAAACACCTCTAATCCAGAAACAGCCTTTGGGCTTACCCTATTTTTCATTTTTTGAGGAAGAAAGGGAGAGTTGTTGAAGAAAATGGTAAGCCTGATGAACAGGGCTAGGTACTTACCACTTGACTAAGTTGGAAGACAATATACAGTTGTGCAATTAAATAAATTTAGTAAGACATCATAAAGAGTATCATTAGGAATGATGGGATGGGATGAAATCAAGGAAACAAAATTGTGTAAGAGTATTAGAGCACACACCTTACTCTGAGATCTATCAGATCATGGTAATATTTATTGCAAGAATGTATAGGCCTCTGGGTCCACCAAGCAATGAATAATAAGCTTTATTCTGAGACCGAAAATGAGGAATGAGCAGTATGACCTTAGAGCTCTTTTCTCCTTTCCCATCTGTACAGTCCCTGTGGAAAACAGTAAGGTCCTGAGAGGGTCAGGTATGTGCAGAGAAAAAATAACAATGGTTTATACAGTAGAAGGTTTCAGGAACCGCAGAGGCATGGCCAGTGAAGAAGAAAACCACACTTGGTACTGGAACGTATCTTAGAGTAGACGTATATTTCAAAGCAGCAATATAGCAAGTATCCAAAGGCAGGATGAGCAGAAGTCACAGATCTCCCACACTTGTCCTTGATTCAGAGAAATGAAGAGGGCTCCTCTGACCTCTGTCTAGTTCTGCAACATCAAATTTGTACTCAACTTTTCATAACAATTGATTAATTACTTATCTATCAAGAAGTCACTATTTAACGTATCAATAACATTGAAGCTGATGTTTTCTTAATCATTGTTATAATATCAAAGCTGATAAAAAATAAAACAATATCAAATTGATTTTTTCATTGTTTTGCAATATTATGGAAGTAGAGAAGCCTTAAATGACTCAATTAAGTTACTAGTATTTACAAAGGGATCCTAGAGTGTTTATTCATCTAATTTGAACAGGCTGCCCAGAGAGGCTGTGGGGGCTCCTTCTCTGGAATCTTCAAACCCACCTGGATGCCACCCTGTGCCCTGTGCTCTGGGTGTCCCTGCTGGAGCAGAGGGTTGGACTGGATGATCTCTAGAGGTCCCTTCCAACCTCCAGCATTCTCTGAGTCTGTGCAATGTCAGTAGAATAAGACTACCCAATTCATAGTTTACATAAATTTTGGCCTTCATTGAGGGCAACAGCAGAAGAAGACATATGAAACTCTGAGAGATTATCCTGCTAGAGAAGTTAAGGAGTAAAGGCAATATTAATAAATCTGTGAGCTTAAGTCAAATACCAACATTAAAAATTAACCATCAAATTGAGAGGCTGAAAACCTGTTCCTCCTTTACTTGATGAGAGCTTTGCTGCCACACTGTCAATAAGACAACGAGTGAAATGATAGACTGGCCTATAGGTAGACATGAGATCTGTGTTAATCATTATAAAAATGCAGTTTCTTATGGTCAGTAAATGTTCTTTTTTATTATTATTACAGCCTTCCTCCTTGTCTTTTCCTGAAACTGTGATGTGAAACCAAATAAGGTCCTCCTATAAGTGCAATCTCTTTCCCAGTGCCAGTCAAATGGTACAAGTCAACATCACAGCCAATAAGGTTATATAATTATAGTCTACTTGGTTAGAAACATGTTTATTATGGTTTAGGCTGCCTCATTAGGAACAACCTTTTGAAAAATGGAGATCATATTAGAAAAACAGTTCTGAGTATGAATTCCTTTGGAAAAATCAGTGATAAAATTGAGACATTTCTATCATCCTGCCATGCGTGCAAATTAACAGACAATCAATACATTAGTAGACTCTGAGTTATGCTAAAAATTTTTAGTGCTGCTTTCTAACTCACTTAAAATATCTTGTTCTTAGTCTGTTTTGTTTTAGTTTGGCACAGAGAGTATCATGACATTGAAATTACTTGTTATTTATTTGTATTTGCTAATGATAACAACCCATCGTGAGATTTTTGTGAGTTCTGTTGCTGTTGTTGTTTTCTGTGTGGCTTTGGACTGAGGTGGATGTAAATTTAAAAATATGGAAAAAAGCAGTATGAAAATAAAGTATTGTTCAATTTGCAGGTATATCAAAGAATAAGAATGAATGTCTGAGCCCTAACCGAGTTCACAAGCACTGAAGTGGAGTCACTTGTCCTGAAGGCTCATGTGGCTGAAAGACTATTTAAGGTATTATTTATTTTTGGTTATATATTTTATGCTTACAGCATTGGCAGTAAATAAACACACTGAAGAAGAAAACACTACTTAACGAGGAGTAGATGAGATTGAATGTGACTGTTTCAGACCTGTACAAGAGGCACTGGCCCATTAAATGAATGTGTAGAGCTACTTCTTAATGTGTTAGCCAAGTAATCAATTTCTGAAAATACCAAATAATTTAAAAATAGCCCTGTCTGACCTGAACTAGTACTGGCATCAGACCAGGCATTTCTCAGGTACCTACTTCTTTCCTTAATCAATCAGTTCTGACATTCTTTCTTTTTTGTTTCTTCTTTTTATTCTTCTTTTTTGAATTCCCTCAGTAGAATTAAGTGCTCAGCCAATGTCCACAGACAAAGGTTTTAGGCTTGCTTTAATATTCCATTAGCTTCATAGCTCATTAACATATTGGAGTGGTTGTAAAGGGAGAATCAATACAGCAGGTAGAGGAAGAGACTGGAAGCTAGGACCCTGAAGGGCTGTTCTTGGCTTTGGCATTGCTTTGCTATGCAACCTTGAACAAACCACTTAACCTCTTGATGTCTGAGTTTATTTAGCTGTAAGCAAATATAGCAGCATTTGCATAACGCATAGAGGACTTGGGAAATAATTTGTAAAACTTGTCTATTCATGCCTAAACATAACTATTCATGCCTAGTCTGATTCATATTTCCCTTACAGGAGTCAAGTGAAATGCTGGGATCACTTTAGAAAGTATTGGTTTTAATATTTGTTATCTGCTCTGAAATCTTTCAATAAACGGGTTTTGTCAAGGCCAAGTGTTGAAGCCAGAATAGAAAGCTGGAGATCTTACTCTTCTATGTCAAGGAGGCCAAAACTGAATTGTGAAGAAAAGTGTAAGAAATTATGGAAAAGTCATATATATAATGTGTATATATTTATGCCTATATTTATATTTTATGATTGTTTTTGTGGCAAAATAGATAGTTAATAGATATAATTTCCTAAGATGAGATTTTATATAACTACAAAAGGAAAGCAGATATGTGTATGCATATCAGGGCTCCCTCTTATTATCCTGAGTAATTGCAATAAAAATTTAAAAGGGATGTAAAGACTCATAGAGTAAGCCCATCAACAGGAGCAGCATAGGATTACATGGAGAAATATCCCTTTCAAGAACAAACACCAAGGGAGGGATGATAAGTCTTTTTCAATATAATAATTCCTGTGCTAGTAGCACATATCAATCTATGCTTTTACTGAAAAAGCGAATAAGCCTCATCAAGTCCCTCCTGAACTATGTACTGAACTACTCATGAGAAAGAGGTTCTTTGCACCATTTCTGTAGAGGTCTATGCATATTACTACAGCATCTTTTTCATTTTATCTGGGACGGAGCACACGGATTCAGAGAATGTCCAGTGACAGCTGTGCGCCTTCTGTAAGCTTTAGGTGTCTTCCCATTGGTGTCTCAGATCATAGTCCTGGTTCTGCAGGCATCTGAGAAATGAAGCTCTCTCTGCCCTCTAAATCTGAAGCAAGGCAAGTAGCAAATCATTTCAGAATATATTTTATTTTATTTTATTTTTTAACTTACTTTCAAATGTGCTAAAAAGAATAAGGTCAGAGGATGGTAGTGTAGGACCTCATTCGCAGAAGGATGCCAGCTAGAATGCTGAGACCTCAGGGAAGTTTTCTCAAAGAGGGTAACTATAAACTCAAATAACTTCAAGGCAGAAGACTGTAATAAAGCCCAGACTCTACAGCTACAAAACTGTCCACTTTCTGGCTTCTGATCTAACTTGAAAACAACTGGCAAGAAGTCGGTGGCTTATATCTGGCAGGAAAATGTAAGCATGAGACAAAGAGCAGCTCAAATATTAATGTTGTCTGTACAAAAGCTGTAGGCTTAACTGAAGCCTGACATAAGGAGGAGGGAATCTCTGAGCCCACGCGAAGGCATTAGAAATGTAACTAAAGAGGCCACACATCGACTAGGATTGAGGAACTGTGACTATTGCAATTATTCAGGGGCTTATGATTTGTGGCTGCTTTTCTGTTAGGTCAGTTTAGCTGCTTTGGGTATCACAGTGAATTTACTGAGAGAATTTTTTTTTTCTTTCCTAGCAATTTCTTACTTTTTTTTTTTTTGTCTATGGCTGCCCAATACTTCCATTTCTAAGGGAGTTGAGAGTTTTCACTCTGCCATATCCATTATTTTTTACTTTGTTGGTTGCTAAGCAGTCCCTTGTTGCTAAGTAGGGTATGAGCACTAAATTTACCATATTCTTTTTTCTCATACCAGATTTTAGAAATTGCAGATCCTGTTTAATCAATGTGTAAATGCATGCTTTTGATGTATTTTTCCTAAGAGCAATATTTTGATCATTCTTAATGATACTTAATGAAGTCACTGCATGATTTCTGATTGTACCTAATTGAAGCTTGTGACTTGCATTTCAATGCTATCATCTTACAGTTTTCTGTCTATCAGATGAAACTTTACAAGGACCCAAATAAATTAGGAAATATACAGAATTGATGCATTCCTTGGAACAAAGTTGCTTAGAAAAATATATATAATTTTTCAAATTAATTGTAGGGTAAAGTTTCTCTTATATGGTAGAAATCTGAGGTAGAAGAGGCACAAAAATTGAGATGATGAGGAGGCTGGTTCATTATGATGTAGTAGGGTATTGTGTGAAATGAGCTAAAACTGTCAGAGCAATTCCTTATGACTAGGTACTCACATAAAACCATCAGAACAATTAATTCATTATAATTTTGATGAATAACTCTTTGTTTAATTCTGAAAGTAGACTGGCAATGCATAGTCACAAAGATCAACACAGACACTACCCTAAACTAAAAGACGTAACATGGAAATGCTTATTCTTTAAAAAAGTACTCACATGATCTAAATATAGGTCTACCACCTAGTGTATTTATCGGATGGGATTTTCAGGATCTTCCCTATTTAGTGAGCTATGTACCCTGTTTAACCAGGCCAAAAATGCTGTTACTCGTCTAATTGAGAGGATAAAATGAAAATCATTTTAAAAATCTTGCAGAAATTAAGAGTAGCAGAGCAAGATTCTTGAAGTGTATGAGAGTAATAGGAGCAACTGAAAAAGGACTACATATATTTATGTTATTCCTATTGTTTAACATTTGTTTCTATTGCTATTTATGTTTTGGTGTATGGTTATTTTTTTCCTCTTAGGATCAGGTAAGATATTTATTTAATGGATATGATTTACTTGGATTAAAAAAACAGTATTTAGGAAATATATTTATAATAATAATAATAAAAAATAATAAAACCACTCAAATAGGTAATTAATGCAGTTGTAAATGCTAACATGTTAGCTTTACTTTTGCACATTTCTAACAGATAAGGCTTTATCAATAGGGTTTACAGGCTACCTGAGACAGCCTGAAGAATAAATAAAATGTCCTGGGTAAAAAAAAAAAAAAAAATTTTTAATGAAGGTGCTGTCTGCTGTATAAGGGAAAGTGGTAAAAAGAGAGCAGTTAAATATATGGATGCTATTAAATTCTGTAAGTAACTTGTGACTCACAGTACAAGTCAATGGACTTGCAAAGTTGCTTATGATCTAGCCATGTGGCAAACCTCAGCATTGAATAATGTTTCATTTTATGTGTTGGCAGAATGAGTCAGAACTCTTCGGTTCTGAGGCGGCAGAGACACAACTTAAGAATGTGATTGTCAAGAGCCATCAAGTCAAGTTGTTGTTGCTAACTCTGTGGTCACAGCATGCCCATGAGTCAGTTGCCCTGGCTAAAGTTCCTTTGCTTTGTGAGCCAACTTGCAATTCTGTATCTTTTTTCTTTAAAAAGAGCACTATTCATGAGACTAGCCTAGGACATCCATGCCTCCGTTTCTTCATACTGAATGAAGCAGAAATTGGAAGCTTACTGCAAGAAATGGCTAGATATTTCCCACTGTTGTTCAATTTCTAACGATTTTTATCGTTTTGCTGACAAGGATGAATAGAGTCAATAGGAAGAAATGAGAGAGATCAACCTATATGCTAACCTAAATACAGAAAAAATATTTTAAAATAACATGAAAATGCAGAAGTAGAATGCACTTTCTAGCCCATCTAACTCCATCTCCACAATAGGCACAAGAACATACAACCAATATCAAACATTTAGAGCAATCTTACTTATTATTTTTCCCCTACTGTTATTATAGAAATAGTTTTCTGGAATGCTTTCTAGACCCCAGTGGATAAAAGTCTATTAATGGATGAAATATAATTTATTCCTCATAATTTATGCCCATTTATTCTATTAGAAATAACTTTAGCCCAAGTAGCTGTTTTTCCTCCCTGGTATTTCTCTCTTTTTTCTTTCAGCAATCAAAGTTTGTATCAGCTTTAATTTTACTTGTTTCAACTAAAGAAATTCCTTCAGTCTATTCTTGCAAGATGGATGCTTTCTTTTTCTGATGATTCTAGTAATCATCCAAGCTTGCTGGAGATATAGGATCAAGTGACATTTAAATTGATGACACACTTTGAACAGTAACATTTGAATGGGGTTTTATTTAAGCTCTGAGGACTTAGTTCAATCTGCATACATGCAAAAAAAAAAAAAAAAAAAAAAGTAGTCTCAGATGTGTTATTTCAAATTCACAGAGTGTGGTTGAGAATATGAGTAGTTGTAGGCATCGCCCCTGTCCTGCCAAAGCGTGTTTTCCCATCTGCAATGCTAGTTCTAAAACATTAATGCATCCTTCCCCCACACTTGGTATTATAGTCAAAATGAGAAAAACAGTTAAAGACTGGGTTCCTGTTATCACTATAATTCCAAACATTTTCAAATTACTGCCTAATCAGCTCACTTCTTGTCTCAGATTGTCAAACTCCTAAGCAAGCTATTACTCTTCTTTACAATACTAATGTTGCTTTCCAGATATACAGCATCAGCAAAAGCCTTGGATGATGTGAATCATTTGTTCTAAGGCATGCATGGGCAGAATGTGAATAGAAGACTGAAGTGTTTTTGTGCTGCCCATCCAAAAATCAAATGATGTCCCCAAAAGGGAATGAGTGAAAAACAAAGAAATATATTCTCTACACTACAGTCCAATCTACATTTTACTCTGTGAATCCATCAGCCAAAGTTTGGAGCGCTTTTAGATGAGAAAAAAAAGAATTAACAATGAGAATAACAAAGGGAATAGAGAGACTGCTTCATATCAGTCATAAGCCTGGTAGTCTTTCCCTCTTCTCTTTGATTTTAACAGGAATCACACTTAAATGAATGAGCCCTGAGTTACAGAAGTGCAAAACTTCTGACAGTTAAGGAATAGCATCCTTGAGTGCCAAACTTGAACGTGGTCTCTGGAAGCAGATATCCAGTTTGGCTTAGCAGGTTATTTTCTAGTCCATCACACTCTACTCTTCTTGTTCTCTGATGACCAAGTCCAACCTGTACACAATTTACCTGCATCCTGTGCTCATTCCTTTTTTATCTGTCTCTTAAGAAACAGTAGCATCAGGTGGCACATTAAACTTCTTGAATTGAAATATGACTGGCAAATTTAAAACTTGCATTTTAAATTACGGATTTCCATACAATAAATGCCTCTATAAAATTTAATGCTAAGCATTTGCAATTAAAGACAAACACTGCAATTGTGAAGGGAACTCAACAAGAGTTGCATTTGAAATAAATATGTTTTTCCTTGTCAAATAAGCTGCAGGTATAAAATTGCCAAAGTAGTTTCTTTTGAGAAAGGGAAGAAGGAGAAGGAATAAAGAGGGAGAGAGAGAGGCAAAGGAAGAGGAATTTTTTTAAAAATTCCACCACTTTCTATTTTATTAATCTGTCTAATACTGAGGAACCTTATCACCTGCACATTTTATCAAATGAATTTCTTTTAATTTGTTTTGAGCAAATGAAACATATATTAAAAACAAATCCATACTATTTGTGAAGTAGGGAAAGGAAAATATGCTGAGGATGAAGTGCTTCACACTATACCCCATCCCAGTCTTGGATATGTGATACAGGCACTAGGCAAATGCTTCAGTCTTCATGTTCATTAACTAATGAGCCTCTTTGAAAGACAGAAGTACAGATTGTGCCAAATATACGCTGGGTTTATAATGAAGACAAATGTCCACTTGGAGCTGAGTTCAGTCTGTGGAAATCATTTTATTCTGGAACTTTTATCACCATCTAATTAGAGTGACATTTGGTCAGTCTTGTTAGATATGGATTCAAACCAGGGACTAAGAGGTAAAAGTCCAGTAAATCCTCTCTTCTAAAGCTGATAGTTATTTTTAATTGTACTCTTTTACCATCACTGGTTTTTCATTATTGTTGTTGCATGATTCTGACTGTGTCATTCCCTAGGATGATTTCTCTATCTTTCGTCTATTTTTTGTATTCTCCCAGATCAGCTGCAACCCATGGTCCTAAGTTCTGCTGTGGTGAACTGTGGCCAATACTGGGGGAGAAATTTCCAAAAATAAACTGTCAGAGATGTGGGGAAATAATTAGGGTAGCTGAATTGTACATTCCCTCATGACAATAAAACAAACAAACAAACAAACAAATAAATAAATAAATAAATAAATAAAAAGACTAGTTCACCCACAACTGGTTTGAAATAAAATTTCTTGATATTTTATCTAAAACCTTTAAACTTTGATATAAATCATTCTGCTTTTCTGTGTGTGGTCTCCGCCTAGTGCCGCATATGTTATGGAAAATATAGAAGTAAGTAGTTCTGATAAAGATTTACCTGATCAAATATAAATTCTAAACAGTTGCAGTTGAATTGCCCATTTGCAACTTTATAATCATTTGCAGTTTTGCTGGAGAAAAATTGGCAGTGCTCAGGTGTAATTTCTCTATTCTGAAGTAGGCTTCAAGATAGGCCATGTGTGAGAGCTGGGATTCATTTATTCTATAGTTGTTTAGATAAAGATATCCAAAGAAAAAAAAGATGTATCCATCTCTGCATGTCATTTCTAGGTATTTTCCCATATTTTTTTCCCATTCAATGTGAGGATTCCAGCATGAAAAAAGAATATAGATAAAATATTGTGATGTCTTTTACAGAAATGGAGACATCTTGAAACTTATTAGTCTTCTATGATATACGGCTGGAATGAAAAAAGATCAGAGGGAGACAGAGCTGGACAAGTAAACTGGGTAGGACTAGTTAATCCATTACCTAACTATCCTTCATAGGTACATACCTAAAATTACACTGTTAATTTTTTAAAATAATAATCATAAAAATCCATCTAAGTGTTCTAATATCTGATCCAAACAAAGATCCTAACACCATGTATGGATCAATTTTCAATCACAAATTTGATCTGAGACCTCAGGCTAAGGCAAATAAGCAAAGATTTTTTTTCTGTTTTTAAATGACGGTAGTAAATTTTAAGTTAAATTATACAGATAAAAAAAAGGAAAAGTACACCATATTGCTTAGTAAGCACTCAAGTAAAGGCTATTTTCAGTGGAGCCTTAAAAGTCTTATCAACTGTGGAAGTTCTTTGCTCTGTCTGTGCTTGTTCAACCTTCTCTAAATATGTAGCTCACAATGAATGTGAGCCTAACACAAAATCAAAGTAAAAAGTATATTCTTATTGCTTCCTATCATTACTATAGACCATCTCTTGTTAGTAAAATGACATCCTATATTGCTTCTTGTTTTGGCTATCTAGTATGGGTCCAAAGACAATGGATAAAATCTTGGGGGAGAGGAAAAAGTTCCCTTTATCTAAAAAATGTAGTTTTATAAAGTGAGTCTGAGACCATTGCCCAAATTTAGGTACAATAAATTAAAGGTACAGTAAATTGTATAGAATTATTATCTAAATTATTAAATGAATATTCATATAAATAAATTATTATCTAAATTTACCGATTTCTTTTCAGTAAGTCTAAAAAGAATCTAGACACTAACAATGATATAGGTAACATACACAATTGATCAGACAAATTCAACTCCTTAATAAAAAACAGATTTAGGAAAGCATATAAAACATGCTTTATAATTCAGACACTCATATAGTCATCAATAGGAATAGAAACATGTTTTAAATACACATATATCATTTATATCAAAGTGGAATTGCACTAGACACATTCCAGTATAACTGAAATAGCAATAGGTATAAACACATATTTTTATAGCTCTTTTATTTCTTATCTTTTTTTAAAATCAATCTATTTTTAATAAAATAATAAAGAAAATGTTTTCTAGCACAAGAGCAGGGAAATGAGTTCAATAACTTAACCTTCCCTTTCTCCCCACACAATCTCAAACTCATAAAAATGGTTAGGCAATGCAGTTAAGGACCTTGCAGAATAGTCAGAATATAAATAATCACATCTAGTGTAAATAAACAAGCAGGTACATTGTTTAACGATTAATGCCTAACTCATGAATAAGAACACACAATGGGGATAGAAATATTTAATTTCGTATTACAGATCATCACAAAGAACTATCTGATAAAGCTCAAATGTGGTAGAGGCTTCTTAAAATGCATGACTTCCATGTATAATCAATTCTCTCATCGACCCATTTTATTATTATACTGGGAGTTTGATAATGATGGAGTCAGTGATGACATGAAATATTAAAAAATGAAAAAATGTGTTTTCGTCTGTTATATCACTGAATAAGGGTAACAGTATAATAGATTTTCATTTGTCTGCAACCTTCTATTTTTTTTGTGTGTGGAAGATGCACATTGCAGTTGCATGGTTTGGGCATCAGGCATGTGTTTGCAGCCATTTCTTCTGTACAACCCATACTGTAAGAACTTGCAAAAGGAAAAGAAGTAGCTTATGGAGTCTGGGACAAACTCCTCTAGCTTTACAAACAGAATAGTTTGATACATTTTCACTCCCTTTTTTATGCTTTCTACCATTTATAAGAATAAAATGAATCTCTGCTCATGAGGGAAATCTTTTATTTCTGTTCCCAGGTAAAGACCCGGGGAATTCTCGGACTGCCTGTATTATGCTTTTAAGTTTGATCTTAGCAAAGTATAAACACCTAGGTATTTTTATATATACATATATATAGTAATCCAGAAAGTTAACTTTCTAGTGATGCATAACCATGGAGTCAGTTTATACCAAAGACTTCTCTGTCTTGGACTACAACAAATGGGTGAAGTGTACTTGGCTTTGTCCAATAGTTCATGGCATAGTTCAAGCATTTCCCTCAACCCTCCGTTTACATAATGATTTCATTAATTAACTTGTAAAAAAAAAAAAAAGAATTACTATTTATTATTTGCTGAAGACACAATATAGCAAGGAACTGAAGAATAAGGAGAACCTGAAATACTATAAAGAAAATACTGTGCCCTGTTGAAAACCAGATCAGTACAAATTGGATGAAATGTTATGGTACAAAGTCATGAGAGCGCAGACTGTCACTGAAAAGATCCAGTGTGCGGGGCAGTTTGGGAATGTCACAAGAAGTAAGATCTCTAGCCTATATCTTGAGCTGGAGAACAGGACCTGCCTTCACAAGAGACCTCTAGACTAATAACTGAGATTTCAAATTTGGAAGAATCAACCTCATTCTTAATATGGAAACAACATCTGAAGGCAATTTTATCAAATTCACTTAAAAAAAAAAGTACCAGCTATTACTCCAAATGTTCAAATTCTTAGCAAATTTTTAGTGCATTCTCATTGAACAAATTCTTAGTGCATTCTTCTTCACTATGCAGTTCCAACATTTTTGTTTCTTTGTTATTATTTTTCATTACACATATTTATTAAGTGTATCATGTGTAAATCACAGAATCACAGAATGGTTAAGGTTGGAAGGCACCTCTAGAGATCATCCAGTCCAAGCTCCTGCTCCAGCAGGGTCACCTAGACCACGTGGCACAGGGTGGCATCCAAGCAGGCTTTGAAGATCTCCAGGGTGGGAGATTCCACAACCTCTTTGGGCAGCCTGTTCCAGTGCTCTGTCACCCTCACTGTTAAGAAATTTTTTCTTAAGAAGAAAGGAAGAAAGAAAGAAGGAGGAAACTACTATGGAAGTAGTAGGACAACCTTTCCTCTGTTAAACAAGAGATTCATTTTGAACCACAAGACTGAAGCAATTTCAGAATGTTGTCAATTTACATGACCAGAAAACATAATGCAATTCAAGTTGCTATGGTTTCTTATTATAGTCCTATCTGATTCGGAGGGACCTTATAGTATCAGGCACAAAGTAAAAGACAACCACCAATTCCTAAGAATACACATTCCAGTTTAAGACTGTTGGCAGTGGAAGAAGGGTAGCAAGTCATAGCCAACGTCACATGTTAGATATGTGCAGAAAAATAATATTGTGTTTACTTACACAAACAATATTGCTAATAATGAGCAAATTAATTACTATTTATGAGCTACCCATATAGTCATTTGCATCAGAATTATTCTATAAAAAGTTAATGAGAGGATTTTTTGTGTGTATAAATGTGGATATGTTATAAATGTGGGTGAAATGGAGAAAACTTATATCATAAATTTGTCAAAAAATAGTTTTATTGATTTAACTAAGGAGAAAAGAATTTCCTTTTATTAAACAGTAATATTAAGTATCAACAACATCCATGCATAAAAGAAGATGTTTTTTTCTTTTGCTTTTTTACAAATGGCTTTTCAAGCCACTTACTTAAATAATGCTTTCTATACTTTTGTTTTGTCTGGAAAAAACATCATTCTGCTTATGTACGAAAATGATAGGTTCCTACTGAGAAAGAAGATTAGCTTTTCTTTATTTTATTGTTTCATTAAAAAGAATTTGGAACTGTTAAGCATTGGCTAGGAACTATGGACACTAGTTCAATTTTCAGCTATTCAAAGCCTTCTTTATGATCTTAGCCAAGTCACTTTTTTTTCTTTAATTCTTCAGTCACTAAAGCACTTCATTCCCGACTGTAGCAGATACATATTTCTCCTAAGTTGTCAGTGGTGATAGTGGAATATATATCTCCTCTGATGCTGATGCACAGAAAATGCTACTTATTACAGACGCTGTCAGAAGCTAGATATTTAACCTGTACTTTCTGATCTGGAGATCAGAGCAGAAGAATATCATCATGAAACCTAAACTTGCCACTGCTGAATGCTTTGCATCTTTACGACAGCTTTATAAATACTTTGATTGTTCAGTGATATACCAAAGGTAGAATTGATATGTCCTCATAATACCCACTGACTTCAGGAACAATTTACAGAAAAGATCTGAAACGAAAATTTCAGAATCCAGGACACTTCAGCTTTTGTTTTTGTACTTATATGTCCACTGAAAATCATTCAATGCCCACTGAAAAAATCACTTTCCTACTGACTTTGATGCAGCAGAATCAGTTGCTTCATATTGCAGCAATCATCAACAGTTATCTTCTTTTCAAAACACCACAAGTTTTTCCAGCAGTTAATCATTGCTTGAAATATCTACAACTGGTAAGTTTTCAACTAATAATGTACTTAATTTGAAATATACAAATTAAATTAAATGCCACAAAACAGTACGGACAGAAACATGTGGTGGATGGGGGAGAAAATAACAGTGGGATATACTCTACTGCAAGAAATACTTTATCCAGAAATTATAGAAGGTTGAGTATATCAAAAGAAAAATAATGTTTTCACTTTATATTGGCAAATTGCACTGCAGATGAATCTGCTCCATCTGACAATGTATGGTCCATAATTTGGGAATACATGCTTGAATGCTCTTCATCGAACTTCTGTAAAGAAACACATATCAAGATTATCCTAAGAATTTATGGCGCAGCAAAAAGATGAAAAAGATTAACAGTGTGACTATTCCAGACTGTTAAGGGGGGAAAAAAAAATGCTAGTATTGTTACTGATATACTTGGCATTGATCTAGTAAGGACAAGGTGAGTAAGGCAGCAAAGCCTGCAAGAAAATTCTGGACTGATACTCAACCTAGCAAAAACACTGAGGTAGTTTTACTGTTTTTTTTCTGAAGAGATTTGTCTCCTCTGATGCCTGGACTAGCAGCATCAAACCCAGTATCTTTTTAAACTTTTCAATCTTTTCAGCTTTTTCAATCTTTTCAAATAGAAACCACCGAAGTGCCAGAATATCTTGATGCAGTGATTACATTTGGCTTGCTATTTTTGATTCTATTTTCTTGACATAGGATTTTGTCCCATTCTGATTTGCCATCATAAAAGAAGGGAAGAAGAAAAGAGATAAAACATAAAGGCATTTTAACTTCTGTTGGAGTACTTTCTTGCAAAGACCCTCTCTCCACACTGCAAGCATATCTAGAAGAGGTATAATATGAAAAAATGAAGATCTTCTGACAGGCAGAACCCATGAATAATCTAGCTCAGTAAATTTCTATCTATCTTGCTTGTCTCCAGAAATTGCATTCAATCCAACCCAGTCAACTCTAATTTTACCCACAACATCAGTAGATGCACAAATGCGACATTAGCAATAGGGGAGAGATCGATATTTGGAAGAAATCAAATTTCTCAAGTAAGCAACCTCAATTTATTACACAATCATTATTTTGTAATTAATTTTGTGTACCCATGCATATATGTGTATATTTATGCATACATACACATATATGTTTGTACACATATGTACACACTCATACCGGTGGAAGGAGAGACTTTCAGCGGTTCATAGTGGGCTCTGAGCTTCAGACAGAAGTGAGCTCAGTGCTCAAGATTCCAGCTGGAAAACAGAATAACAAGATAATTACCCTGTGATTACACAGCACTTACCTTGTGTTGCTTATATAGCACATAGCCGACACTTACAATGTAGTTACTCAAAAATATATGTAGCAAACAATGTGCTTAAAATAAAGCCAGATCCTTTCTTATGGCCTTTGTGGTGGTGTTGTTTTTTAAATTTAGTAATTTAACATGTTGTTCCCTTTATCAGCTCTTTGTTCTGCTGACTTATGGGAGAAACAGAAATTGGTGCAACAAATTTGCTCTTTTAACAGGTTTATTATTGCATTCTTCCTTTATGGGGTCTTCTACGTAATTGCGCAAAATGATGTTATAAATCCCCGCCGGAAATACTTACTCCTCTGTAGCCCAATGTCCGATGTCTAGAGGACACAAGCAGTGCGACTCCCCCATCTCCTATTAGCACGCCTACATGTTCCTTTTGGTGTATTAGAGGGCAAAGCAAACAGGGAACAAGGACTAAATGATCCAATGGATAGAGGAAAAGGGAGAGAGAGAGGATTTGAAAATAAGCCAACAAGCACTTACAGCAAAGCTAACTACCAGCAAAACATTTCCTTCACAACAAAGGTTGAATCAAAACCCTATTCCCCCAGCATATGAATTAGAAGAACAATTGTGTGATTATGATTAAAAAAAAGAGCATTACACTTTATGTTCAGCTATAATTGGTATTTATGACAATTTATGTAAACAGTAATGAAGCCTATGTGATTTTTGCGGGGAAATTGCATTATGACACCAATGATCGTTACTGTTAATTTTCCTGAAGATGATGGCAATCAGCAGGCATAGTTTCATTGTAAATAGGTTAATTTAAAATTCAAACGCTGCTGGTATTTCAAAATGAGTTCACATTTGATTTCCGAAAGCTTTGGCCCTGACTGTCAGGATGTCAGGGAAAAAATGCCTTGCAACAGAAAGAAAGAGCAAATGAGAAAGACAGAAAGAGAGAAAAAGAAAAAGAGAAAGAAAGAGAGACAGAAGGAGAGAGAGAAAGAAAGAAAGATGGAGAGAAAGAGAGGAAGAAAGATAAAAAAGAGAAAGAGAAAGAGAGAAGGAGAGAGGGGAAGAGAGGAGGGAAAAGAGGAAGGAAGGGAGAAAGGAAGAGAGGAAGAGAGGAACAGGAAGGAAGGAAGAGAGGAACAGAAAAAGGCAAGGCAAGGGGAAGGGGAAGTAATATTTTGCTCCAGGAATGTCTTTTTTCCTTTGCTAATTCAGATGGGTTTCTAGGTGTCCTGTAATCTGCTTTGTTTTCTGCCAGTCACAGTTTCAGCCCCAGTTCATTTCAAAAAGTCAGCTCATAACAGCTACAAAGCAGGGGTCAATCTAGTAGCTTGTCCAGTTTACTTATGACAGCTTTGCAAACTACAAATGAACCCTCACTAGTGGAACCCAGAGGCATCCTGTTGCTTCTTTACACAGTAGTCTAAAACTTACCTGTTGGCATGGCTTGCTTCTCATCAATGTGCTTGAGCACCTAAAAAATAACTTCCAAGTACTCCTATTATTCCCACTACTTTCCAATATGAGGGTCTTGTGCATATAAGTATAATCAAACTCCCAGCACTGCTGTGTGAGGAAATGCAGAATTATCTCCTGTTTTACAGAAGGATAATTGAAGTACTAAAACCTGATTTTTTAGTTGCCAACTTAACAAAGAAAAGGAAACTGCAGGCTTTATGAGTCCCAGGCAAAAAGAAAACCAGCATCCAGTTACACTTAGAGCCCCTGAGATTAATGACTCCACAGTCTTCTCTCTCCACCTGAATTATCCAGTTCCTTCAACATATATATTTTTATAAACTGTTGCAAAAAGGTCTTTCCGCTGCTGTTTTCAAGCTCCTCTACCAAGGCTGTTCGAAAGCAATTTCTTATCCTTCACTTAATTTGAATATATATCTCTAAATGATAGATTTCTTCATAAGTAGATAGAGAATGAGTAAGCTTGGAAGCCAGCTCAGATAAAGCCGGTGATGCCACCTTCTACATATCTTCAGTGCAAGGTCGCTTTCAAGGACGACATTAACAACTTGTTCCCAATCTAATGACACGTTTAGATTAGAGTTTGCAATGTACATGGGCAGCTTTTTTCATTCCCCTGTTCATTGCCAGATAAGATGTTTGATAGGAATCTCTACTGTAACCTTTCAGAATTCATTTATTTAGGGTAACTAAATAATGAAATGCCAAATGAATTAAGAATGATATTTCTTATAGTATCAAGTGAAGACAATTTAAATAGCCCATATGCACAAGCTCTCAGAGATGAATGATCTGTTCATTTGTTAGTGTAAATGGGATGCATTTATTAGTTATTATTTGCTGTGGCTTGAGAAATTTTTAGGAGTGAAATTCAGCCATGTATATGGGATGTGACAAAAGAATATCATATAACTGTATTTTGAGTGTTAGAATGAGTGTATTGTTTGTGAAGGAAGCTTATTCTTGCTGTCTTCATGTGCGTAGATTTTATTCAAAACTCTTGGTCCTTTTCAAAGGGAATTAGGCACCTTGTTTTTCATATACACTATTAGAAATCCTAGTCACATACTTTTACAGAGAGAGTCATTGATAAAATACAGGTGAGAAGTGCAAATACTTTTTTTTTGTGTGTGTGTGTGTGGAAAAAAACATCATATATGCTCAAAAAGAATGATGATAGCAAACTACATATTCAGCTACTATATGAAACACAGATTTGAAATCCTTGCCCTCCTTAAAGAACCTATGGAATTTTCTGATTTTTTTAGCTAAATGAATCTTTGTAAGGCATTTGATAAAAAATGACAGTCATGAGTATAAAACTGGTAGAAATCTGGCAATATATATTGTTTCCTTCTGGGTTCTGAAAGTGACAATAAAAGTGCCTGAAACACTAGAATAGAATAATACGAGCCTTTCCAATAACATTTTGTAATTTTGAATTTTAAATGGAGCAATTCAAAAATCATGGATGATATGATAATAATATTTGTCTTTATTACTTATTATGGTTGCATTTAGGGTTGCAAACCAGAAACAGGATCTCATATAATACCAAGAAAACTAAGAAATTTTCTCAGAAAACACTTATAATTTATACACATAAACAACAATAACAAAGCAGACAGTGGGTAGAAGCTATAAGGAAAACAATCATCTCAGAAAGATTTCTGTTTACATTAAATTCTGACATTGCTTCCATTAGCCACATCTCTGATATTTTACATCACAATTTTCCTCACCAAACACTATCTGAGGAAGAGAAGTCCCATGAAGAAAAAAATTAGTGTGATCTAAAAACAAATGGAAGAATTAAAATAGTATGTGGGTGTTTCTCAATATTGACCTAATGTCCTGGATACCTTAAACATTGATAGGATTTATCCCATCTAAATGCATAAATGTTGTCATTTTGCAAAGCTGGGATCTATCTATCTAAGCTAAGAATATCAGCTAATGCTAGTTGACAGTGAAAGACAGGAGCATCTACAGACTAGTTTATCTCACCTTCTTCAGTACTCAGCCATTACTTTTAGACCTGAATAAACCCTCTCTCAGGCATCAGTACATTGACTATACCTAGAAACCTAGTTAAAATTGAATTCCTAGCTTTGATATAGTTAAATCAAGTAACATTAAGACCTTTTTAGCCTGCTTGCAATTTCTTTTTTTTTTTTTTTTTTTTTGCTTGGTTATTATTTTTGTTTAGTAAAACCATACATCTATATAGATAAGAGTAATAAGCTATCCTTTTATGGAGAAAGAGATATTTAGGGCTAACAAAATGACATATTACAGAGAAATAGAGGCCAGGTACAACAGCAGAGGCCCTGAGAGCAGAGACATAGGGCATAGAGGAGCACAGCAGTAGGGTCGTAAGAGATAGGGCTCAGGCTAGTACTGAAGATACCACAGATATAAAAAAGTCGCCAGCATTTGCTAGAGAAACACAGAACTAGGGCTGGACAAAACTGATTTTAGGGGTAACAAAGAATCGATAATACATAAAATGCACCATATATAATGAATCTGTATTTAACCTGCAGCTGCAGACAAAAAAAGAAAAGGAAATATTTAAAGGCATGTTAGGAAACATATAAAAGACACCTAAGTGGATCCTGGGGGAGGCTACTATCAACATGGAGCTCGTATTCCTCCCATTGAAAGACTCCAGATCCTGCAGTTTGATGTACAACTCCCACCACCAGCACACCAGAAACCATCAACCTTGGGACCTAGAGGAGCATTGGAAGGTGCCTATGACAGCAAGTAAAGAGATAGAAACTAGGAAGTGTTACAATTTTAACTGCATTTTATTTATTTATTTATTTATTTTCTATAACAATTAAGTATGGACTAATAATGGATAGACTCTTAAGATTTCAGCTCTACAAACAAGTTCTTGGCTTTACCTTTATATAAGTCGTACTCCCTTTTCACCCATAAGCAAGATTTTGAAAGCAACAGTACCTTATTTTTTTCAAAAAAAAAAAGCATATGTTCAGCAGCACTTTGACTGCCTCAGGCTAAGGAACATCTCAGCCTTTTCTGTGCTGAGCCAACGTGTTTGATGTGAAGTCCCATAAAGATTCATAAACCAGACATTGCCCTATATCTGAACCTTGCTAAGGTTTCAGTAATTTGACTTTGTACAGCATGGAACCCCTCTCACATTTTTTATTTATCTTTTTATTTTTATTTGGATGCCTCAAGGTATCCAAACTGTAGTTGCCATACCTCTATCCAGAACCACCAACATCTCTATGCTCAGGCACCAAAGTATTCCTAAGAAGTGGAATTCTGTGACTGGAGCTATGATTCTCAGATATGACTCTAAACCTTTACTGAACAGCATAACCTCCTATATTAAGTGAAGAGTAGGTTTAAGTTCAAAATGCAAACTTCTGGCTAGAAACCCCTTACCTATTAGATGATGCTATCTCCACTGAGAAGCCAAATTCATATACTTTTTATTCTGACCCTGTTTAACATGGGCAAACATGAAGTAACAAGCAAGGACATAAAAGCTTTTCATTAAGGATGAGCAGATTTTTTTTAGCACAGAATTCATAGGCTAATGTAGCTGCCTTAAAATGGAAGATTAACCAAATTTGGGTGAAAGACTGAAGGCCCCTTCTTATCATTACAGCAAAGGCCTTAAGTTAACTTTAGAAATGTAATACAATCTGTAACTGTACCAGCCTCTTTCAAGTCTTAAAAATATACTTCCTACACCTGTGTATGTTACAAAACAGAGGATCTTTAAATCTGCAAAAGGGTGACAGTTTTGATTATGTTTTCACCACATTCGCTATTGAATGGCAAAGGTAAAGCTGCTTTAAAAATTAATAATATTGCTGAGTAGAGTTGAGATCAAAATTCTAGTTCTTTTCCTTTCATTCTTTCTTTCCTTTCACATGCCTGTCTTTGTTCAAACAACTTAAGCACATCTATTTGTAGGTTGCTGGAAATAAGGACAAGAATTTACCCCATAATGTCACTGGAATTGAATGTTGTGAATGGATAATGGTCTCCAACAGATAGCGAAAATAAGTATTCAAGCAAAGCAGACATGTTTATTTTCAAAGCTGGAGACTATTTTTCAATCACAATATTCAATTTCTTTTTTTATTAATGCCATTACTGCACCATGGTTCATTGCAAATGAATGAACAAATAAATAAAATAAATTAGAGTGACCCAACAGACTGATAGAAAATCAGACATTGGTTATACCAGTTGAAAGAGCAAGCAATTACAACACCCATTACATAGGTGGAAAACTTCGGCAATTACATAACTTTGGGTAGAACCAAAACCTGATGCTGGCCATCTGGATATCAGAACTTCCTCCAGGGCACCATTCTTTCTTGCTTTTTCAACAAGTTGTTCATTAGTTTATTGGCGTATGTTTAATGAAACTTAAATAATAGCCACCTGAATAATTCATTAGTAACGGACTATTGGGACACAATATCTCCTGTATCAATTATTTGTAAACATAAACACATGTACAGATAAGAAGCTCAAAACATAGCTGTTAAGAATCTCATCAGCAATGTAATAGTTGAAAAGAAGTGGAAGAGAGGGAATTATATTTTAACAGTACTGCAAGTTACTCCCCTTCATTTATTTTTAGACGAATCTCAGTCATGTTTGAAATTAGCAGTGTAGAATTGATAGTGAAATGACTCCATGGTGTGATCACCTCTCATTTTGTTTTTCTTTTCAGTACAAAAGTATGAGGAAGAGAAAAAGGGGGCTGAGCTCTAGTCTTTTTGAAAGTATTCTCTGCACAAGCATCAAGATTAAGCTAACTTCAAGTCTCTACAGGTGAAGCAGTCCCCTTCATCCACATGAGAGCGCTGTGGAATTCACCCCCAGTGGGTACCATCTGCCCAGCATGAACACAGGTGAATAAGGACATACTGCTAACAAAGAAAGGGGAGTTATTATTTATTATTCATCAATCTCCAGGGCTTCTTTGCCACTCACAGTTAGCATACTTGCTACAGATATTATTTACCATTTGACAGTTCAATTCAGGTACATTTAACGGAGACAGTACTTGTAGCTAGCACTCATGTATACCAGAGCAGTCAGTATCTCTCAAGCATGACATGCCCATTATAGTACAAATGCAAATGAACAGGCTCTAGTGCAAAGAGCTTACAATCTAATATGAAAGAAAGAAAGAGCAGTAAGGTGGGGCAGAAAGAATAAAGCAAAGAAATATTGCTCAACTAAAGTGTTTGCAGATCACCGGTAAAACTTGATTGGCTTAAGGTCATTACATATATATGATATAATGCAATAGTGCAATAGTGCTATTGTAATGATAATGTTACATCTGTTTACACAAATTCTGAAGTGCTAATTTTGGCCCAGATAGTAATATACTGTATCATAATTGGTCAGATTATCTGCCTTCCCTGTTCACCTGAAAAAGATTTAAGACTACAAAACAAATGAATTTAAGTGCTCTAATAATTAATGAGAGAGAAACCTTGACTCACAGAGCGCCATGGAACCAGATGGGCTACATAGAAGAGTGCTAAGAAAACTGGTCAATGCTCTTTCAAGGCCCTCTGAATCATCTGTGAAAGGTTACAGTGACCCAATGAAGTCCTCAGTGACTGGAGAACGGTAAGTATTGTATCCTTCTTTAAAAAAGACTAAGCCCTGAGTAGCTGTGTGTGACTCACCTCAGACCAGCCCTGAGCAGGGAGTTGGAACAAAGACATTCCCAAGAGCTCTCTTCCAAGCTTGACTAGCCTGTGATCTTGTGACCCAGTAACAACAAAGATCATAACAAGCTCTTGGTACAGATATGAATTACCTAGTAAGTTACTAAGTCTTATTCTCAGATTTATGAGGATTTATTTTGCACCTCAAAAGTAAGTTCCAAAAATTGGATCACAAAAAGAACTCGGCTAATGTTTCTAAAAATTTCCTCAAGCTTTTCATTTTAACTAATAAAATATCTGTGACTATCTATACTAAACTATCTATATCTGTGAAAAACTTGTATGTCCCACAAACATATATATATATAAATATAGCAAGTAAAATAAAATATATATATATATATATAATTTTATCAAATGCTTTATCTCTTTGATCGAAAAGGAGAGATTCCATCTTCTTTTGGGGAATAAAAAAAAGTTCATGAGGAAGGATATACAATTAAAGCAAAGGGATGTTGTCACCAATGTGAACCATAAGTCTGCAGCTAAAGTAGGGGGTGTTCAGAAGTGTGGACAGTAAGACCTGAGAAGTAGTATCAAGAAAATCTTGCAAGGGACCAGTCTACAGGACCATTCAGTCCCTTGCAGTTTTCTGGGACACAGATTGGAAGGTAAGAAACACTGGACAGTGAAAAAAAATGCAACAGCCGTTTTTATTTCTATCTTGACTGACCTAGTGAATTTGAGTGTTTGGTATTTTAAATGGCTAATTATAATTCATTCAAATTAAATCTAGCTTTCTAACAGTTAAAATGCTTTTCTATTTTCTTTGAGGGTTACAAGCATAAGAGAACTGCAGCAAATGTTTAGTTGTCCTAAGGTCCTATAGCAGAGTCTGTAATATTCATTATTCAATGAATAATGCATAACATATAATATAAAGTATATAATGTCTGGTTTATTTAGAAAGAGTGGAAAAAAAGGCAAGTGTATAGTAATGGTAATATAATCAGTCTGACTCCTTCAGTGATGATATACATTCCAAATAATTCAATGAAAATAAAGGAGCACAAATCCTTGTAAATGAATAATTCTTCTCTGCCAATCATTTTGACTTATCTTATACCATATTATTTCTTTGTCTTTGTGCAACCTGCACTGCATCATGTGCATTTAATGAAGATGTTCAATATTGACTGGCCTTCTGAATTCCAGACATCTCCGTTCAGTGCCACTTGTTATTACCCCTGTTTTATGGCATTTGGTTAGTTTTCAGTAAGTGAAGTTGAGTTCATATCTCAGCCAATTTTAACTAATTTTTTGAGACACCATATCAAATGATTGCTAAAATCCAAATATATTATGCCAAATGCATTCCCTTCAGCCACTAATTTTGTAATTCTGTCATAAACAAGCAATCAAGTTCATCCGACAAGATTCATTCTCCTAAAGTCCTGCTGCTTATTTATAATAACTATCTACAAATATATGAAAGATGCATGCACCAAGATTGGAAAGAGGCTGGATTTTGCAAGATATGGAAAGAGGAAATTCAACAAATATAAAAAGTACCGCAAAAGCAATCCACCAGTTAGATGAATAGCACTCTGAAATGGACACTGAAGACTGGTAGATTATATTACTTTATTGCAACTAAAAGATTTTAGGTTTTGGTAAACACTATGTATTTTAAGGTCCTTGATTCTTTTTTTGTTTACTTTGTATTTTCTGTTTGCTTCCCATGAAGTCTGTGTGACTAAAATAGTTTTCAGAGGGTGTTTTTCTTCAGAGATTAGAGAGGAATCTGGAGACACAGTAAAAAATAACATAAAAAATAAAAATGTATGAAAACAGTAACTAATGAAAAAAGTTATGTAGAAATTTTTCTTTCAGTTTTTTTTTTTTTAGTAGAATACCATGATGATAATACTAGGGTTGCATCTCAACTCCATTTCAAAACTGGCCATATTAGCAATTAGTGTACCATGGCAGCCTTAGACTCTACTGTAGGTATATAGTGATATGTATGTGCTACAAGTATAAGAAGCATATTCATTTTCCTAGTTAGAGGAGAAGTGGCTAGTAACCTTCTAAATATGAGTTATACAATTGTGTCTAAGATAAATGTCTAAAGAGATAAGAAATACTCTCCTTATTTGAAGATCATAGTCTAGAAAATTACCTTAGACTAGACAGCTAATTCTTTCCAAAGACTGAAATACAGTATGATTATTGCCTCTTGTGTTTAGAACAACTTTGTCTATGACATTAGATCCATCTTTTATTATTCAAAAGGAAATTATTTATATTTACTCATTCAATAAGTATCCTATTTACAGTTTCTGTTAAACTACTGAATTATGCACATTGTATCTGCAGTTCTTAGAGAAATAACCACAAACTAGTTTTTATGATCAACTGACTTGCTAAAATTTCCAATTTGTCCATCTTGAATTTTTTCAAGAAAAACTATGATGTGCGAGTTTTGTTTGTTTGTTCCTATTATCAAAGTGTCCATAAAATTTACAAATCCAGTTGTGGTACACAATAGAAAGAGTTTAGAGGTCAAAAAAGCAAAGCAAGTTGTGACTGACAACTAATCAAAGATATGGATTTGAAGCTAATCAAAATACAACAGTCTAAATTAATCTGAGAGCCGATCACAATTTTTTGGAAGTGAAATATTGACTTCTTGAAAACATTGGGAAAAAAAAAAAAAGGTCTGCAAACCGTTCATAACATTGCAGATATTTCTCATTTTGCCTAAGAACAAAACTTTTATTTTTCATAGGATCATATTCTTTTGCACAAATTTCCTCTCAGTCAAACTACTATGACTTACCAATAAATGTAGTAAACTCAAGCAGCTTTTATTTTCCCATAAAGCTTTTCATTATAATTCAACTTCTACATCTCTTCAGATATTAATTTGCATAGTAGCTTCCATCTTATTTCTTATTTGTGTCACAGAAGGACCTTTAGTGAATACCTTTGCACTTCACCTCTGCACGTTTGCTTACTTCTGGCTTTGCAGTGTTTCAGGTAACTGCACTATTGGTAACGCACGGAAGGAGATTCTGATTCTCAAATTAAACACTATATCTATTGCTTTAAAAACACAAAACACTTCTGGATTCACAGGGTAATATTGTTCATTTCAGTTGTCAGAACACTTTAAGCACATTTCATGCTTCATGTCACCCATTACTATATAGCAACCATCTCTGTAGTGATAAATAGTACTTTTAACAGTTCACAGAAACATTAAACTACACGGCAATAAGTATGGGATTCACCTCACCTAATTTTAGCCATCTAAAATTAGATAGTTAATGTAAGGTAATCATGTAAAACAATTTTGTTGTAAATAGAAAGGAGTAAGCATCTTTACAGAGACATTCATCCCATCCTAAAATAGGTTTTTAAGATAGTAAAATGACTGTTTCTTGTAGAGGCTTGTGGCTCACAATTACTTTACAGGGTGGTATGATGACTACTGTAGACACAACAGTCACACTATAGATGGCTAAATCTGGACAAATAAGTCCTGCCAGGCACTGAGTAGAAAAAAGAAAGTGAAATGTAAACAAACTACTTGCATTTAATTGATTCTTAGACTCCTCATTTTTATTCTCATATTTTATATCATCTTATATATTGAATGTGGTGGTTTTATGCCTTTTTTTTTACAATTTTTGTCTCAATCTTTTATTTCGAGTTACATCTTTGATTTTTAACTAGTGAGTGTGCCACTTAAAAACAGTCTTTCAGCAGAATTACTTAGCGTGCATAAGACTATATTTAACTTATTTCTGGTATAAGCAACTGGAGTATATTTTAATACAATGGAATGCAAAGAAATAAATTCAAGTCAAACAAATGAAGAACAGAACTAAGAAATAAAGAACTTCACTGTGGGAATCATTAACTCTGCTTATAGAGGCTATAGTGGGCAAATAAGTCAATACAAATCCTCCAAGCCTCCAAGCTATAGCCAAAATACTAATGCAATTCTTGACTGTCTAAATGGATGAGTAGCAATAGGGATTGGTTTAACATTTATATATGACAAAGATAAAATAGATTGTGGAATTTCTTTTCTTTAATGCTATTAATGCACATCTTTCGGAAACAAGGATGAAAAATCACAGAAGACACAGAAAAGAACTACAAAAATGATTTAAGACCTATGGAAAATGCCTTACAGTGAGACATTTAAAGAGCTCTACCTATTTACCTTATGAAGAAGAAGATTGAGAGGTGATTTGATTAGAGTGTCTAAGTACCTTCACAGGGAGAAAACACTAACTACTAAAAAGCTATTTAATCTAGCAGAGCCAGGCATAACAAGAGCTGATGTCTGAAGCCGAAGCCAGACAAATTGGAAATAAAGCACAATATTTTTTAACAGTGCAGGTGATTAACCACTAGAACAAACTGCTAAGGAAAGAAGTGCATTCTTTTTTGTCTTGATGCCTTTAAATCAAGCTTGGATGCTTCCCTGGAAGATTAAGCATCTCTTGAAATAGATAAGTTCAGAGCGAGACTTGAAAAAGAAGGGAAATGTTTACACAAGGGCAGGAGGATCTGTTAGTGGGCTTGATGGGGAGTTATTCCATTGGAAATTAAGACTTAAAGTATTCAGTGTTCAGTTTTAATGATCCCTATGTCTTCTCAGCCTTTGAATTCTGTGAATCACGCAAATTGTAAGCAAAACTCAGTTTCATTCAGAGCGATATTGAATACAATATGTCTCCAGCTGAGATATGGAGTCCATCAAAGTAGAATTAACTGGTCTATCAGTAATCTTCATTTCTAAGTAAGAGTGAGTGGGAAACATCATTTGCTACCCTTGAAAATGTTGAGATTTCAGACATTTTCCTGTTCTGCATAAGAATAAATTAAAGGGTATTTTTAACTTACAGATTTGCCAATATTTTGGGCAGTTAAGCTGTATGAACTGGTTGCTTGCCTGTGTGGTTCTCCTGCCACCAGAAGTATAGTGAAATCGCAATCACCATGATGCAGCAGGGCAATGATAGAAACTCATCAGGACTTTGGTTCTGAAATGGCATTTTACATGTGTTTTTGCCTTGTTTTGTGAAATTACAGTGAAATTTTATATATCCATGTACACTAAGTGCTTAAATATGCAGGAACAGTGCAATTTGTGTGACAGTAACAGTGCAAATCAGGTGATTTTGGCATGGAGAAAGGTGGTTTGTGGAGATTGCAAAGAGCTGGGAAAGCACTGACATCAAAGGAAGAAACAAAGTGCCCAAGGGGTAGAGGTCTTATAGAAAGTATATATTATTTGCATTTGAATATATGTTTGGCTGGGCAAAGTACATTCAGGTGTATATTGTACAATATTGTCTGCACATGTGTCTTTGTGCATTGGTCTTCATTTGGATTATATCCCTGTACGCTGCTGTAGCTACTTTTGCCTGTCTGAGTATGTTCTATGTTGTAGATATGTATGAAGGAACAGCTTTTAAAAATAAACACATATATCTATGCACAATTAGATGGCTAATAGTTTTTTTGCTGTCTGTTAGAAAGAATTTTCTTTCTTCTCCCCTCAACATGTAAACACGAATTAAGCAAAACTGGCCATTGCAAGCTGCTGCTGCTGAGCGAGAGCATCAGGACAGCAACTATGGGTAGAAAGTTCTTTCTTATTTCTTGCTTTATTCTTTTTTTCTTTTTCTTTTGGCTTAAGACAGGTTTAGAGGCCAGTCTTTCTCCTCTGCACTGCACTGGCTGTTCCAGCCTGGAGCTAGCTTGTTATAACCTACTTAGGCAGTTGGGTGCTGTCAGTCACCACTTCAGAATCAATGGTTGCAGATGTGAGCTTGGACGCAATGCTATTTCCCCCTGCAGTAACAAGCAGTTAATAGATTTTATTTTAATTATTCTGACTGCAACATCTTGCAAAAAGTGGGAAAAGAAAGTTCTGGAAGTTGCAGTTGATTTGCAGATAAACACATGATCACCAAAATAAGGTGAAATCTTTGAAACAGCAGTTCTACACCCAAGTGAAATATTCATAATGATACAAATCATAAATTCATCCTATAGGGAATTTGTTTGCATGAACCTGAAATGTCAGTTCATCAGGATTTTGCTAAAGGAAAGAAATACTCAGCAGGTCTGTTATCAGGGGAGTGTGGCATTCATATTAAAAAAAAAAAGCACACAAACACAGCTACATTTGGAAAGTCAGACCATTATTATTATTGTGTTATAATTATTGTTATTATTATTTCCTCCTTGAATGGTTCTCCCTGCTTTGGAGGGACAATCATGATCGAAATTTGTCCTTGGATTTACATTACTTTGCACACCTTTGCTTCTGCATTCAGCTGGCAGCATGCAGCACTCCCCCAGATGCTGCTGGCATTTGGGGAGAAGCAGGAGGGAGAGCGTGGGCAGTTGCTGATCCCAAAGCCAGCACTGACTTTTCTGAATATTGTCAGATACACTACTATTGCACTTCTGAGGTCTTAAACGCATCTAGACAGCCTCAACTGTAGTTTTAACCCTAGTCCCTAGGAAATATCAATATGTGAGTGTGACAGATTTTGTTTCCAATGATTGGTACACAACGACGAAGCTTTGTAATGGACATAACTAGGGTACAATGTCCCTCTTTCCATCTTTTACAAAGTAATGTGGGGTTCAGCTCATTGCTAATGACAAATCCTTTTTTATGTGTCTACATCTAAGCTAAATATCTTTGCTTCTGTATAATCCACATATAGTCCATAATGAATGGAGAACTATGGACTAAACTCTGTTGACCACACAAATGTCGAGTGTCAGTCAAGATGCCTCAGGATATCCCATTTACTCACTGCTTTAGAAAGATGTTAAGTGTCTTTTAGTTACTGTGTTGCAGTTGCATAGTTGAACCTCTTGGTTGCTCCAGAGCATCTTAGATGGTACATAAATCAAATGTGTGGACACAGTCAGTGAAGCCAAGCAACCAACTAGAGAGCTATCTGAATGGCAAATGTAAGTATCTCTTCCAGGATAAACTGAGTATCTCTCTGAAAGGTCTTGACAAAGTTGATCACAGAATTCTTTGGGCTTAGTCATTCCAGCTGATCTAAACACCTGAATGTCTGAATATGAAGCTGCATGTCTCCATTTGGGATTGATTCAGGCTCTGCACATGGACATCCAGTAGCATTAGCGCTGCCCTAGAACATTCTGCCTGGCATTCAGCTGCCACCCCTGAAGCTCCTATGGGCTCTTTGTCAATTCTGCCGAACTATGTGGCTGTCTCAATACGCCTTGACATCTCAAAGGAAAGTTAGTGCATATGCATGGGCAACTGGATTCAGCCATAAATCTCTATTTATTGTCAGATTTATTGTGTAACATGTCTTTTAAGGATATGTTAATTTCCATCTGAGATAAACACCCAAATCTGGGTGTATACCCATGCAGATTTCACTGTCTGAAATGAAGACAGTGGAAACAGACATTTAGAATGAAAAAAATAAAAATAAATAAAAAAGTGGTATGTCTTAATTAAGCTAAAAGAACAAAATTTTCCAGAATTATGCTTTCCAGTCCTTTGTAGAATTAAGATGAAGGCAAATGTTAAATTTTAAATTTATTTAGTAGCCTAATTTAGATTACTTAAAGATATTGAAAATAAAGTCTTTCATTTACTGGTGACTTAAACTGATATGTAATTAAACAGGAATATATAAAATAACACATGGCTGAAAGCTGGAGGACAGAAAAAAAAAGTAAAGATTTTTTGACAGTCAAAATCATTAGTTATTGGAACAAACTACAAAGGGAAATGAGTTTTTTTATCTCTGATTCTTCTTATAGGAAGAGATACTGCTCTGAAAGATAGGTTATAGAAAGTAGAAGTGAATGTGCTTATTACACTTAGACAACAGTGCATATAAGGTGCAATGGCAAGTTCTATGCAATGCAAGGATTTAATGCATTTAATGCATTTAAAGGATCTGGACTCTTTTGTCTTTAAATTCCAGTAGCTTCTCATTTACCCAAAGATCATTGCAGTAAATCATAGGCAATTGTTCTATGAGCTTCCCCCATAAGTTCTTGCTATTAGACCCCCAATCTAGTGCAAAAACATCAGTCATTATTGGGAAAGAAAAAAGCAGGAGCTTTTTTCTCCTTGAGCTTTCTGTGCAAATTGGTTGATGATAACACCTCTCCACCTCAGGACTTTCCCATCCTGTTCAGCTCCAGGAATTTCTTTAAGAAAGAGTGCCAAGCAGTTAAAAAACTGCAATGCTTTTGATCCCTTTCCACCTGGGTTGGATCTGACCTGGTTATCTTTCATAATTTGTAAATACTCAGAACTGGCTATTCCACCTATGTTAAGGCATATTTTAGAGTAACTTAAAAAAAACACATGCATCACAAATTATGACAATTTGCCAGAAAGTTCTATGGTTTCAAAGCTGAAAACACATTCCAGAAGCTCAGGCAACCTTCCACCACTGGGTATATTTATATCAAGCATTTCACTTTAGCTCTTAAAAAATATAATGATTAACTCAGTTTAACTATAATGGGCTCTTCCAGCTGGTTTCGGAGAAGGGCAAAAGGAAGGGAGAAGAATGAGGAAAAGCAAGATGAAAACTTCTGTAATAGAAAAGGAAAGAGTTGAAGTCTAGTATATTTTGAATCTTTCTAGCAATTGCAGAAACAAAGCATATACATTGTCTAAACATGTCTTATTCCTGGACTGAAATTTTGCATTCATGTTAAAAAAAAATAGTCATAAAGAGAGGGAAATGCTATTAATTCAAGAAAAAATAACAGCTGCATCCCAACATCTCTTTTTTTTTAGTCAACAACACTGCAAGTCCTCTACTTGGCTTCTTTCCATCTACTGCTGGTGTTTAAGATTGGTGAACTGCCTCATCCCCACGTGTCTGTAAATGCAAAAAAGAATTTGGAGGCCCCTGAAATAACCCATACCAATTATTCATAAAAGAAGTGCTGCCCAGGAGTCCTTCTTTATTTCTCCAAGGATCCTGAATCTGGTATCATTAGAAACATTTTTAGAAGCAAGAGAGCGATGACACAAAAAATCATTAGAACACTACAAAATATGCAAAGGTTCTGAGTGTTTAAAGTCTTTTTTTCCCCTCTTCTTCTTCTTTTTTTTTCAAGAAATGTATTTATTTTAATTTACATTTAGATTAGGTTACCAGCAGCAGATGGAAGAAATTTAAGTCAATTTGCAATTGGAGACAGACATTCTAGCCAATGAAAAAATCAAAGAAAAATAGCAACTATCTCTCGCTCTCCTTTTGGACAATTGTCTTAAAAATAATCTGCATTATGGGCGGAAAAAAAAACTTTCCAGGACCAGATGGGCTCCATACCTTAGTGGTGACAGAAGTAGCAAAAAAGGCAGAAAAAGAAACCTGTTCATAGATACATTTGAAATCTCTTTGGAACAATAATGAACAGACTGGCATAGCTAAAGTCTGTCTGCCTTATGACACATTAAGAAATTTGACTAAACAAAACAATCATTTTGATTAAGGCAGTAGTGTGATGGTCGGGATTCTTGTGTTCTAGTCGAAGCCCAACTGACTTTCTGCATGTGCGGTAGATCCACCTTTCCTCAATTTGGATACTACTGAGAGACCTGAGTTAGAAGCATACCCATCATAAGTTCCCTTTCTAGTCACAAGGAAGACATAAGCACCTCTAGCCAATGATTCAATAATTCAATGTTCTAGCCACTGATTCAGATTTAAATTCTGAATTAAGTACTAGAGGAGACTATCATTCTCCATTGGCTACAGTAGAGAAGCTATTCTCCAAGCACATGAAAAAAAAAAAAAGTGAGATGAATATGGGCTATAATATTCTTGTCTGTCTTGTCTTTCCCACGTTTAACACTGTAGCATGAGATAAGTCACTATAAAATATGGATTAGGGATAACAAAGTATTCATCAGGGCTGTTTAAGACACAGTCTTCAACCCTCACTGGACCATGAACAATAATGCTAAGCAAATAACTTGCCATAGGCAACATCACACTTCCATTTAGCTATTCAAATGGACTATAGCACCAGTGACTTCCTGTCATCACAGGCAATATCAAAGAACTTCTTGGAATCTGAGACATTTCCCTGTGTCAGGAGGATGCCTTGCAGGTCCCCCGAGTGCTGCAGTCCACCTTCTGTTCCAGGTAGAGCTGATTGTCATCATTGTCCTTACAGATGTTTCTCTAATCTTTTCTCAAGGGCTGTCAAAGGTAGACATTGCACAGCTTTCACAGACAACCTTTTTCTATTGCTTCTCTAGCCTTACTGTCAAGGGCTTTTCCTAATATGTAAAGCAATTTCTCCCTGTTGGATTTTAAAACCCCTTTTTCTTTCCCAATATAACAGGACAATGAAAATAAAGGTTATTACTTTCTTTGAAGCAGCCCTTTAGGTGTTTGAAGACTGTGATTGTGTCCTGCCTCAGGGTTCCCTTAGGCTCAGCAAGATCAGTTCAATTTTTCCTTATAGCTTTTAGACCTCTGATTATTGGTCTTCCCTGAAATCCCTCCAGTTCCCTTATATTTGTCCTGAATGGCAGTATCCAAACTGGACTGCGTTCTAGTTGAGACCCAAAGCTGAACACGTCTTGTAGGGATGGCCTTCAATTATGCATCTCAGGAAGATGTTTACCTCTGTTATGGTAAAGTCATATCTCTAGTAATATTCATCTTATGACCCATGGAAATATTTTTTTCCTCCCCGTTGAACTGCTAGATGAGCCATCCTATAATTTTACAATTTTTGGCTTTATATATAAACAATTGTATATACTTTCACTGAAGTGAGTTACTTTTTCAAAAATGTATTTCAAATTCAAGGTCATTTTTAACTGTAATACTGTACTGCAAAACATTTGCAACCTCTCCTGTTCTAGTGTCACCTATGAATGCAGTAAACATGCTCTAGACTTTTTACTCAGATCATTTAGGAAAACATTGAATAGAACTAGACCCACATAAATAGGGAATTAAAGATATTTCTTTCCAACATGAAGACAAGAACATTAATAAAGACAAATTCTGGAGTTTATTTTTCCTCTTCTACTCTTACTGGATCACCTTATAAGCCATAACCTTATGAATATTAATATATACAGTGCCATTAGATGACATTCAATGCTATGTGGCATAGTTTCCAGGTTGTACTGGACTTATAAAACCCTGATGTGCACAGCAAGTGACTACCTTCATGCAATTCTTTCAACCAGCTCTTAACACTCAGTATGTAAATTATGCTTGTTTATTTTGCCAACTTACCTCCTGTTTAAATCACACTGGAATTTGGCCTATTGAGTTTGTGTTAATCTGCCTTGCAGGATTAGGCCTACATTGGACAGAGGAAAGGAGGAGGGAGGTGGAAAGGAAGAAAAAAAAAAAAGTCTTCCTCAAAACATTTTTACATAGAGCAAAAAGATAAAGTATGTAAAAATGCTTCTTTAAATTTCTAACACATTCTACATTTAAATCACTTATTTCCAGAGGGTTAATTAGTGTATAATTCTTCTAGCAAGAGGAAAATAATTTCCTACTAAGCTTGAATTTGGCATAAACAATCTACATTATATTTTCCTTGCAACTGAACATATTTGTCTAATTTTATTTTATTTAAACTAGATATTTTGAAGGAATAGGAGAAAAAAGCATCAGGAAGTGAAAGTTTCAGTTCATTTTTCTCTTCACTGTTTATGCAGAAAAACACACCTATATTTAAAAAATCAGCTTTTACAGATGCTTATAATGTCTAATCTTGCTCAAAAGATATCGGAAGTCCATAATTCAGACAAGTAGCACTGGGTATTATTTGTTGTATGCATTACACACAAAGATGGTAACAATGGTAACAAACTCAAGGTTTTCGTTTTTGTTTCATCTTTGACATTCAACACCCAAACATTTTTTCTCTTCTTTTCATCTGCTTCAGGTTTTCTTTCTTTCTCTCTCTCTCTTTTTTTTTTTTTTTTTTTTCCCAAGCTTTCCCATGGTATCTTTTTGACTATAAAACAAAGGTAATCTTTTTGACTACAGACGACTGTGGCATTCTCCTCCGGAAAGACTGGAGAAGGATGTGTCTCCACTTTGCATTCAACAGTCTAAGAGGTAAAAGTATTTATCCAGGTTTCTCTCCTATATCTGAACAGGTACACACAGAGAAGCAGCAATGCAGAAATGCTTTACTTCAGAGACCAGACTGTAAGTCCATCCTTTCCAAATGAGGTTTGTAAATACTGACACCATAACTGTGATCCTTTGTGAAGTTTATTTAAGGAGACATTAAGCTCAGGTCTTTTCTATCTGTCACAGAACTCAGAGATCCCACAGGGTGGCTACCTCTACTGTAGTTACATATTGATATAGGAACTAAAGCAGTGGTCTCCTGAAGATCAAATGGGTCACTGCAATCCGTGCAGCAGACTTAATAGCAAAATACAACTAAATTCTGCAGAATAAGGCAGTTTACATAAAAGTATACTGTACAGAAAGAACAACTGGTGCCAGCAATGAGAATTTCTTGCATAATGAGAAGAATAAATTTGTCTATAAATATTTAATCAAAGTTTTCTTTCACTTAACTTTAAGTTTATCATATACATATATATATGTATTGTTTTACATCATATTTCTGACTTGTCTTGGTCTTCTAGGGCACTGTTATCTCAAATCACCTTATTGAAGAAGGCAGTTTCATTATTTCATTCAACTGAGGAAGACGTGGGATAAAATCTGCAGGCTTCAGATGCTACTCAAATCTTCCAAGTTCCACCTTATACCTTTTTCTTTTAAAAAACAATCATCTGAAGTGTCAAGTCCTAAGTTTTCCATAGATTTATTGATAATTCAATCCATGACCTCTATACATTTCTTTTTTGTATTGAACAGTTGTATATATACACAGTATATATACATATAGTACATATGCATTGTATATATACTAGTATATATCCATATAGTAGTACATATATGGATCTGTCTCATTTTGCTTTCTGAAAGCAGGCAGAACAGCTGAAAGGGATGAGACATCAGGTTAAACAGACAATCATTTCTCCAGGTGATTTTTTTATGAAGTCCAGGTCATTGCTCCTCCATCTCTTGCTCATCTTTAACTTACAGAAACAAAATCTTTGGTTTGAAATGTGCCACTTTATGAAGCAGAATATGTGCTTTCACTTGACACAGTAAGATCACTAATAAATTGTCCAGAAAAACTAAAACCCTTTTGGAAATAATCAGTGGTCATACAAAAATTGACAAGCACAGCAGAACTGCTGTCAATCCTGAGAGGGAATTCTTAGTATGGTCAATTGTATTAGTAGCTAGGAAAGAAAGCAAAACAAGGTGAAAAGAGGTCTAAGTGAGGAAAGCTGTGGAGAAAAAAAAATGAAAAAGAAAAAAAAAAAGAACACGATGTAAGACACAGTTGTGTTTTTCCCCAAAGCTGTTTTTTCTCTTGTTCTTCCTTTCAACCTGAAACTCAGCATTGCTTTGAATATTTATCCAAAGCAACTTAACTTTTGAAATTAAGATAGATCAACATATCAAGAGACAGGCATGATAAAGGCCCTTTGATACTGAAGATATAGCATTGTTTTGTGTGGGTAGCTTACAGCTTAAAGTTGGTAGATATTGGAGAAAATGTGAATTTCTGATTCATAAGGATGTCAGTGAAGACCACTGTCCATTTTTTCCCTGTTGTAAACACATTTCAATGTGTTGTGTTGCTTATTCAGAGTTCCCAAGAGGTAGACTGTTCATTTATTGAATGTCACTGTAAGTTTAATTGGTATAATCATATCATATCATATTTGTAGCAATTCTATCAAAAACTTTGTAGGACACTTAGATGAACTTTTGTTTTAAGGAAAATTGGATATTTGATACGGTCAGGTATTTTCAGACATTGTTGATCACGAATTTAGAGTGTGCAAGTCTCATGGTGAGTTTACATGGATCCAAATGTGATAGTGCTGCCCTTATTCTAGGCAGCGTCCATACATGTTGTGGGATAGGGTCTTCTTTGAGGTCCTTATCTTGCAAATAGAAACAAAGACAAGAGAATGGAAAAAATGATATGTTAAGATCACGTACCAGGACAATGGTGCATATATTAACTTAATGGCACACAATACTGCTTCACTCTCCTGGGGTGATGCATAAACTAAACCAAGCTTCATCTGTAGGTCTTGCATCAGAAACTTTACTAGGGATGCCCAGCTCTAGATGAACAGAAGGAAAGAGTTCTCTTTCTACTATCATCTCACTTGTGCAACTCAAAAGAAACCTGCATTTCTGGATGTGAAGGCATTTACCACACTGCCATACAGCCTCATTCTCAAAGGTATCCACTGCATTTTCCACTCTTGTCAGTTAATTTTTGTGGGGAGTTGTGGTGGTCATCTGTGTATATATATCACTAAATGCATGAGAACCTCTTTCTCATTTTATCTCAGCCGTTATCATTATCAAATATGGGTCATACCATAAAGAACTGCCTTGAATATGTAGAACCCGGTTACTCCTAAAGGTGAAAAATGAATGCCTACCACCAGACATTCATATGTCTATGCTTGATTATGGGGGAAAAAAACGCACCAAACAAAAACTTTGCTCAGATTAAGTCATTACTAACCAAAAGCTAGTATAGGCTTGTAGTTTGAAAAGAAAATGCTCTGGCACTCATTGTTGTTGACTTTAAAAAGCATGGAAACTAAGGATTTAGAACTTGTCTTTGAAGAGAAAATTAGTTATTTCCCAGTAGAGCTCTGGGAAACAGTTCGTTTCTGATTTGTGCTTTCTTTCTTTTTTTTTTTTTTCTTTTCTTTCTCTTTTTTTAGGTAGAAAATGATCTCTTTATTTAAATAAAGTTCTTCAGCAAAATACTGAGCAGAAAGGGTTGTTAAATATGACTGTCTAGCCCTAAAAGAACCCCAAACATTTTATCTCTCTCCCTGAAGTGGAAATCACAACTGTTTTTTTTTTTTTTTTTTGGCAGCCAAAGCCTCTCCAAATTATATTTCTTATCAATTTTTGAAGTTTTCTGTAATTCAACAGAAGCTGTAAAAATCCGATTAAATTGGTGAGAGTGAAAAAATACATTTATTTATTTGTATTTTGTCTCCAACTGCGTTATTTTACTAGAAAATGAAAACAGAATGAATTTATATTTCCTTTTTAAAAGGATAGGAAAGCTGGCAGTAAAACTGTCTGTAGAGAGAGAAAAAAAAAAAAAAAAGGTAAGAAAATCTCAATTAAATACGATATCTTCATTCTGAAAAGCTTTTACATCCCAATGCAATTTACTTGCAACTGTAAGCCAAAGGACCCTTCTATTCCCTGAATACGCACTCGGGCTATCACTTAATACTGATTTAACAACCACAAGAAGAACTTTACTGTTTAAATATTTAACTTTCCTTTCAAATGTGAAACAGCACAGTAGAAATTGGTTCACAGTCTGTGACACAGGATCCCTAACAGGAGAAAAGTAAGGACATGTAAAAGCAGAAGTTAGAAAGTCCAAGGCACAAAATGAGGTGCTATTAGCTAAGGATGTAAAGTGGATCAAGGAAAAGTTTTCAGTGTATAAGGAATGAAGGGTGGACAAAAGAAAGTGTTAAGTCTGCTACTTCGAGGAAGAAGGAGCAAATAATAGATGATAAGGAGAAGGCTGAAATGTTTAATAGGTATATTGCTCTAGCTTTCACTGAAAAGGGTGTGAGTAACAAGGTACTTAATGCTCTGATAGTTAACAAGAGAAGAAAGAGGTCACAAGCAGAATTAGGATAGGACAGGTTAAAGAATACTGAGATAACCTGAACATAGTCAAATCAGCAAGGCCTGATGAAGTATAATCTACTCTGTTAAAGTGGTTGCCAGTAGAAATATAAGGGAACCTTTGGCAATTATTTTTGAAAACTCATGGAGAAGGTCCAAGCACACTTGGAAAGGGCACTTATACTCTGGGATTTGAAGGAAGGATATCGATGAAACTGCAGGCCAGCAAATTTGTCTTCAGTGGTTGCTGTGCTGCCAGAACAATGGTTATAATGTTGATTAGGAAACACTTGACAACCAGTGCCAAATGAATTTCATATGTTCCCACAGATTTTGACATGTGTCAAATCAGGATCCTAGCACTTACCAAAATCCAACTGTTTTAATGGTGTTGGATTAATTAGCATTCAGCTCAGAAGGTATCAGTACTCTCCTATTCCCACAAAAGGAGAGGAGAGGAGAGGAGAGGAGAGGAGAGGAGAGGAGAG
>NW_010587868.1:293530-363645 GCF_000705375.1 Tinamus guttatus
GAAAGAAAGAAAAGAAAGAAAGAAAGAAAGAAAGAAAGAAAGAAAGAAAGAAAGAAAGAAAGAAGCAGGTATTTTTGCTTACTAAGCCAGTGGCTTATGTTTGGCTAAAATGTGAGAAATGTGGACTCCAGCTTATATAAACATAAAGAGATTTAAGTCAGTATTTCCTGTCGTCAAAAAGATATTCTGGATGAGAAACTCTAGGTCAATGTGAGGAGAAATGCTACTGTATCCCTCCAGGTGATACAGGACAACTGCTTAAATAGAACTATAGGATATACAGCACAAAGAGAGCTTGAGCAAGCAGACATGCTCCTATCAATCAGGAATAAGATAATTTATTTAGCTGTGGATCCTGCAGTCAGATCCTTGCCCAGCTGCAATATGTGCAGCAACACCACCAGGTCTCTGCTGCAAGGTGGGTTTTTTTTAGGAAACTTATGAGTTGATGCAGTGATTCTCTGGAGTTCTGGTGTTTTATAGGATACAAAACTACATCATTTGTACAGCATGTGGGCAGTACTATCTCTGGGCATAAGCAGTTCTGGACCTTTTAGTTCAGCTAATGTCAGCAGTCTGGGATATCTAAGTTGTTGCTCAGTGAGATTTTATGAATTGATGTGCAGTAAACTCCATTTAAAGTGAAATATAAGCACTTAAAATGCTTTCAGTGTCTAATCCATATGGCCTCAGTTATGTAAGTTAAACTGCATATTCCAAGAACCTGCAGGAGAATTACAGAGCTATCAAAAGATATATTCTCCTGTTGTTTACCATAATTTTATATTTTTTATAGCCAATTTTCTATTTTGTTTTCTAGGGGATCTGTTAAGAAAGAGCAAAACCAAAACTCTTAGAGGGTCTGGATATAAGAAAGAAATGTGTAAAAAAAATTCTCAAGAACTGCTCAAACACCAATCATGGAAAAAGTTTGTTCTGGGAGAAACTCTGCAAAATGAAAAAAGAAAAAGAAAAAAAAAAGAATGATGTGTCTCATTAAAATGAATCTAGGTTGATTTACAGTAGCTGTAATCAAGGGTTACCCGACCTTATAAGCTGTGCTATTCCATTTATAATAAATCTCAGCAGTTAAAAATAGATGAGCTTAGGACAGATAATAAAAGGAACCGTTTTAGAAAGTTACATGATTATTACAGAGAGGTTTCACCATGCCATCTGTCGACAGCAACCATGGTAGTGCTCATGGCGAAGTAGAGAGATGTTTCTTGAAGGTGTTTCATGTAGTTAAACTTCTACTCACTTTTCAATCAGAAAAAGCTTGCTCCAGCCTACCGTTGTGACACGTAAGCTGAGATGGAGCTTCAATTTCTTCTTGAGAAAAGGTCTATTTTGTGCAAGAGCCCTGCCCTTGTAGGAAGGCTGCAGCACATATGCTACAAAACCTTTCCTTGGTATCCATTGATTTTTAATAAAGGGAACAGTAATCAGACAGAACTTTTATATTTTTAATATTAGCCTTTCTCATCAGATACTCATATGCAACAAGGGATTTTAAAAGTGTACCCGGATGAATGCAACAAAGTAGGAAAGACTAAGTACGAATGAATTATAACACTCTTTGTGCCATCCAGGTTCACAGGAGGATCCCATAACCATTCTGGGGAATAACCACTGAAGGTTATTCCCTTCCCTTCCCTTCCCTTCCCTTCCCTTCCCTTCCCTTCCCTTCCCTTCCTTTCTCATCAAAATGTAATAAATAGGTGAACTGGAAGCTTTTGAGTCATTATAAAGTTAATTCAAACATTAAGAACATATTGACATTCCTTTAGAAATAACATGTCCTTAAAAAAAAATACATTTAAATTACCTTTTTTAAAGTATATATTAGAGCTAGTTTTTGGCCCCAAATGTTCAAAGAGCTCTGTTCATCAAGGAAGCACTAGTTTCTGATATCTTTCAAAGAACTGGGACATATAGTGAACATGGGAAACATTTAAAAATCAGTTGTGTTTGCTTAATGGATCCTGTAAATGAAAGAGGGAACAGGGACAGTGGCTGCTGCATAAACAAATGCCTGGCAAAACTGCTCTACTCTTTGGATTCTTTGTCCAAATAGATCTGCACAAGATGTTCATCATGTTTACACATACACACACACAGGCATAAAAAAGTATTTGCTGAATTCACCAATTTACATGCAAAGGTTTTTGTCAGTTCCCTACTATTTCCTCATTAATTTAATTGGTCAGTAGTTATCTGAGCTTCCAGCAGAAAGTAAAGTAGCTTAAAAAACCTCAACCGTTTGTATTTTAAGAGACATTTTTTATTATTTAGAATATTGCAACTTTTATTTGATGAAAGTTACTATTAACATATTTTCATAATCTTCTCAGCCTAGCAACAGCAGGAGTAAAAGGTGTGAGGGGCATGCAATATTCATGAAATTAAGGAGAGTTGAGATGAAAGGGAGTTCCATTAGGGAGACCAAGTGTGACAATATGACACATATTTGCATATTTTACACTTTAAATCTTTCAGCACATCCAAGTTGATATATGGATGTAAACATGCATTGCCAGTTTTTAGCATATTATAAGCCCTCAAGACTTTGCATGCATTTTAATATGTTTCATTATTGCTGTAGATTTTAATTTCGAAACTGCACAGCTTTGATGGAAGAAAGCTGGAAGTCAAAGCATCTGGCCTCTGCTTCAGGCAAGCACAGCCTTTTCCTTGAATACTTTTTGTAGAAGCGAGTCTATTTATTTGTGCATGTGCTGGAGTTTTGTATGTGTACATGCAAGGGGTGACAAACATGATATACACTGTCTTTGATATGCTTACTACTGAAGTGTTATGTGAAATGTCCTCAGAAAAAAAAAGAAGGAAAGGAAAAGGGAAAAGAGAAAGGAAAAAGGAGAAAGAAAAGGAGAAAGGAAAAGAGAAAGGAAAAAGGAGAAAGAAAAGGAGAAAGGAAAAGGGAAAGGGGAAAGGAAAGGAAAGGGGAAAGGAAAGGAAAGGGGAAAGGAAAGGAAAGGGGAAAGGAAAGGAAAGGGGAAAGGAAAGGAAAGGGGAAAGGAAAGGAAAGGGGAAAGGAAAGGAAAGGGGAAAGGAAAGGAAAGGGGAAAGGAAAGGAAAGGGGAAAGGAAAGGAAAGGGGAAAGGAAAGGAAAGGGGAAAGGAAAGGAAAGGGGAAAGGAAAGGAAAGGGGAAAGGAAAGGAAAGGGGAAAGGAAAGGAAAGGGGAAAGGAAAGGAAAGGGGAAAGGAAAGGAAAGGGGAAAGGAAAGGAAAGGGGAAAGGAAAGGAAAGGGGAAAGGAAAGGAAAGGGGAAAGGAAAGGAAAGGGGAAAGGAAAGGAAAGGGGAAAGGAAAGGAAAGGGGAAAGGAAAGGAAAGGGGAAAGGAAAGGAAAGGGGAAAGGAAAGGAAAGGGGAAAGGAAAGGAAAGGGGAAAGGAAAGGAAAGGGGAAAGGAAAGGAAAGGGGAAAGGAAAGGAAAGGGGAAAGGAAAGGAAAGGGGAAAGGAAAGGAAAGGGGAAAGGAAAGGAAAGGGGAAAGGAAAGGAAAGGGGAAAGGAAAGGAAAGGGGAAAGGAAAGGAAAGGGGAAAGGAAAGGAAAGGGGAAAGGAAAGGAAAGGGGAAAGGAAAGGAAAGGGGAAAGGAAAGGAAAGGGGAAAGGAAAGGAAAGGAAAGGAAAGGGGAAAGGAAAGGAAAGGAAAGGAAAGGGGAAAGGAAAGGAAAGGAAAGGAAAGGGGAAAGGAAAGGAAAGGAAAGGAAAGGGGAAAGGAAAGGAAAGGAAAGGAAAGGGGAAAGGAAAGGAAAGGAAAGGAAAGGGGAAAGGAAAGGAAAGGAAAGGAAAGGGGAAAGGAAAGGAAAGGAAAGGAAAGGGGAAAGGAAAGGAAAGGAAAGGAAAGGGGAAAGGAAAGGAAAGGAAAGGAAAGGAAAGGAAAGGAAAGGAAAGGAAAGGAAAGGAAAGGAAAGGAAAGGAAAGGAAAGGAAAGGAAAGGAAAGGAAAGGAAAGGAAAGGAAAGGAAAGGAAAGGAAAGGAAAGGAAAGGAAAGGAAAGGAAAGGAAAGGAAAGGAAAGGAAAGGGCAACCACCTTTAGCTATCTTGATGTGCCAAGCTAGCTATTTTTTCCTGCTGCTGTTTTATTTTATTTTATTTTATTTGGATCAGACGATCTCTAGAAGTCCTTTGTAACCTCAACCATTTTCTGATTCTGTATTCTGTGATTTCCTTAGGGTTGTTAAATTAGGCATAAACAGAAAAGGAAGGAGACAGACAAAGAATGAGAATTACAACAGTGGAAGACCTTAATGCATACTTGTTATAACGTTTGCACCTCATAGAGGTGTTGCAAGGGTTAACAAATTAAAGATTGCAGAAGTCCTTGGATGAAACGGCTGTAGGAGTGGAAATTACTGTTACTGCTATAATCAGCACGTGGTGACAGACAGCACAACATGGATGTCAGCTCCTCTCATCTGCTTGTGGGTGGCAGATTCTGACCTAGCTCCCCTGAAGTTACTGTGGTTCATGATGAGAAATGAGTTTATAGTGTTTTTGTTTTGTTTTGTTTTGTTTTGTTTACCCTATGGTGTACAGAAGATGCATTGGTGACATTGGTCTGGAGTGTTTTCAAATGTATTTTGTTTTGACTGATTTTATTTTCTGGAACATGTTACCACAGAAGTAGTGATTGCTGAGGCAGTGAACTGCTAAGGCAGTCTAACTGGCAGGCTGGGTTTTAATCATTATACAGGAGCATCCACAGCCACAGACATTTCTTAGAGCAGTGGTACTTTTCATATACTTTTATTTAAGTATTCTTAGCTTGCCCTCTTTTTGGTTTTCCCTAGACATCTTTCATGGTCAATGTATAGAATAAACATGTGCAAGATGCATCCCCAATTGGAACCAGTGCAGCTATCCTTACATGCTTAATATCTACTAAAAATTTTTAAATAATCAGTGTTAATAGTGTGTTAATCAGTGTTTCTTTTATTTCAAATAGATGCCTAAACTTTTATGGTTTCTCTTATGACATCTTTGTGTGACGTTGTTCTGATCTAGCATGCTCTGAGGTGTAAAAAACAGTGATATAAAATAAGAAAAAAACAAATTGGCTTGCAAATTTTAAAATACATGCAGCCCAACTGCTCAGAGATAAGAGTTTGCAAAAGTACTTCAATAATTACATTTTTTACCATGAATTCATATGAAACATATACTTCTGCTGTCATTAAGTACACCATAAAGTGTTAAGAAATATCTTTTGTTGCTACGCATTCTCAAAAGGGACAGGAAACATGCACAGAAGACATTTTCAAGCCATTCTTATCTGAAAAGTGTTTGCTAAAATATGGAAAAAGTCCTACAAATATTTGCAGCTCAAGAAAGAGCTTCAGTACTTGGGTTGGTCCTTCTAAAGCGGAAATCTTTGCAAAATCTAAGTAAACATTTTAATGGTAGCTGTAAAGCCAGGCTCAGAATACAGTTGTATATATGTGCCTTTGTTGAAAGTCTGAATTACATACTCAAATCTTTCCCAGGCAAAACAGTCTAATTTATAATTATTATTATTACTGTTATTGTATTATTCAGCTCTTAGATTGTAGGTATACGTCTGGAAAATTAACTTTGAAACTCAGATCCAGTTCTGATTTTTTTTTTCTTTACAAATTATCTCCATACAATTTTGAACACTTTAAGATAATAATTTACATATAAACATAGTAAAATATATGACCTGTGCATATGGATATAACTAAAATTGGAAGCTACTCTGATTTGTATCAGATAAGGAATGTGGTCTAGTAATGAAAGGTTACCTTGATTGCAGACAATGTGACCAAATGGGAAAGACAAGGTGAAAACTCATGCAGAAATGGCTGTCCTTATTCACAGTAGAGATCAACATGCTCTTATCTGCATGGGAACCAAAGAATAAATCTCTCTTTTTTTATGCTTTTCAAGACAATCCCACTGATGTTTAACAACTTACATGGCGTTGGGTGCCTTGCTGGATTAGTAACTGCTCTTTTCTCTTTGGAACCGGTCCAGTTCAGTCATGGGCAGAGTGAACAAAGATAAATAACCACGTTCCTGTTTATCTGCACAGGAACACATGCATGCTCTGTACACAACACATGGCTGTAATTTTTACTCCTCTCTGCTCATGTGCATCTAGGCACCTGGATATATATCATGTAGAGGGAGAGAGTGAGATAGAACGAGTAAGTAGGAGACACCAAACCCACAACATGCCATTACCTTGGGTAATTTTCATATGCTTGATGGACAAATGCATTTCTCTCGGGGAACAAGGAAAATGCACTTATTTTTTTCACTTTGCAAGACAGGTTCTGCTAACAAGAATATGTTTTACTCACTGTTATCATCTATAGATAAACTGATCCAGGGTTTTCCCCAGCAATGGTTCTGCCTTTCTTTTTATCCTGAGAATTTAATTTAAACTTTAAACAATCACTCTTCCTATAATTATAAAATATGCATTGATTAATGAGTGCTAATTGTGTGATTAATTATAATCAGTAATTAAAAAAAAGTGGCATTCACAATTATAAAGTCTTAAAGTAGAATTAAATCACCTAAGTCTTTTTTAAAGTATAAGAAAAGCAAGAAAATAGGAATTCATTCCAATTAAAATATAATAACCATATAATATCATATCATATAATAAGAACACTATGTCAAATTAATCTAGTTTTCACAGAGAATAGGGTTTCAAGACATTTACCTCTCTTCTCTGTCCTTTGAGAACCTGTTCATATATCTAAGAACACATATGTAAGTATATATGAATATATATGAATAATTTCCCTAATCAGCTGTAGCCACGTGTTGAAGGTAAAACATGAACATAAGAGAATTGTAATATACTCACATTTGGTATTTCCCATTGTTTTCTTTGGGATTTGATAGTTGCTGAGTTCTTTTATAGATTTGGTTTGACAGAGAGTATCTTTCTCTTCGTAAGAGATTTTGAACATACAAGAATGGTTTTTCTACTTGTCTTCTTACAGGAAATAATATTTTTCCCCCCTACACCAGACGCATGGACAAGGAACTATACAGCTAGCTATCTTTTTACCTGGTGCGTATGGTCCGCTCTCCAGCTATAGACATGTCATCCAAGCTCATGTGAGATGCAGAGTATGACTCTTTTGAAATGCATAATCCTACTGCCACCAGCAGTTCATCAGTATCTTTGCACTGGAGCTCTGTAATATGAGCTCCTGGAGGTCAGCAAACAGGTACATTAAAGATCTTGCAGCTTTAATATGGTCTTGGGAAGTAGTTCCAAGATTGAGCTGGGGAATGGATGTCATGTCTGGAGTAACTATGTTGGGGAAATGCTTAGCTGTACATCCTGTAATATTAGTGGGGAAAAGAGATCATGTCTTTTTTTTTCATTATTATTATGATTATTATTTTAATTCTAGCCTTTTTTAAAAAAAAACTGATGTGAAAAGGAAAAATCACAGAACTGACATTCTAACAACCAGATTACTTGGACAACAGGGAAATTTTTACTTCACATCTCTGCCTCATATTTTTTCTTCTAAATATTTCATAACTTAATGATATTTCATCTCATTTTTTGAATGGTATAAGGGCATGGCATACTATGCATAATCGATATTTTACACTTTAAACTCCGTATGTGACTTCAAGCATTTGGATTATTGGACCAGAATTTTAATACAGCTTGGCTTTTGGTCAAGGCGTTAAAATGTGCCATTGTCTTCTGAAAAGTTAGCAAATAATGAAATAATATCTAGAAGACATCAGAATGTCTATATTCTCATTTTTTAATCATCTGTCTAAGTACAGTTGCAACTTTCCTAAGAAATCATAAGATTCAGTTCTGCTTACTATGGAAAGGATTCAGAGAGGAAAAAATAGGCAGTATTAGCATGCCCATGAGCATATGTGTGTATGAGTTCATGTGTGTGTGAGAGCAGGAGGGAAAGGGATGGAGCAATAGAAAGAAAGAGGGACAGAGAGAGATTTAATGAAAAATTTGGATTACAACAATGTTTCTCAATAATAAGTCCAGGACGCAAAGCAAATTACATTTCTTTTCCAACACTGAGAAGCTTAGTATTAGATCTGACACTTTAAAATATGCCCGCCTGGCTGTGCCACATCCAAGCTGCCAGCTTTTGAAACAGCTTCAAAGCCAAAGCAGGGCATGTGATTTAAAGAAAGCAGTCTAATTTCTGAGCTGAGGCTCAGTAAAGCATGTAGACAAAATCCTGGAAATGAAAATGGGCTGCGGCTTAAGTAAACATACTCTGTCCCTCTCCTTCCCTCCCTTCTGACACATGCTCTTCACAGTAAACATAATTTGGATTTTCCTGTCCCTGTCGTGGAGGCAAAATCCGCACGGGTGGGCTGGAAGAGCAAAATGACACATGGACAAAGATTCACAGGGTAGGCAGGAGATAATATAACTGAGGGGTTTGCATCTCCCTCTCTCTCTCTGGTATATGAGGTTAATTGCCCTGGTCTCAGCAAATCAACAGTTAAGCAACAGGGAAATCTGTGCATAACATTGGGAAACTCAAATAATTTCTATTTAGAATTGAGAGCAGGGGAAAATATTTATTTATCTCAGTGCCTAAGGGCTAGGAGCACATGCTAAAAAGGGACTGGGTAATGCTTGGCATGGCAATGACTGCCTCTGCCCTGCCCCAGGAACAGTGTCTTAGGTGCTGAGCCTAAGCTTGCTGAATTTAAGAAGGATCTGAAAACTTTCAGACAGCTGGGCTGGTATTCACAGCACCTAAGATGCTCAGCTTAGATCAGATTTTGCCTAGACTGTCTTTTTTTTTTTTTTTTAATTTGAGGAAAAACTTACTGTTCTCTTACACAAAGATTAGCGGGAAGGATTTAAGAGCAAAATTCATTTAATATAAAAATAATAAAGAAAAAAAAAGGTGACTAAGTCTAGCTAGTCTGAAATTTATATAGTCAATGGAGAGAAGAGGCATGACAAGAGGTAATATATTTATCTTCTCTATCTTAGGATAAGATGAATCATCTCTGGTTGTTACCAGTTTCTTTACTACAATCTCAAGAGGCTTCTAATGACCAGATCCAAGCTTAGAGGTTTAATTTTATATGACTAGGCTGAAGTAGATGAATCACACATCATTTGCTATTCCCTAAAATGAGGCTAAAAAGTAGGAGCTGCAACTGGCAGTTTTTGAGAAAATGTTCAGCAAGGCCATTTTAATCTACATTCAATTAGAAGCTGTTTTGTATGGCCAGGAAGTTGAACAGCATGAAGCCCACTTTTAGACAATCAGCCAGTAGAAAAAATAAGACTTTAATTCATCCCAAAGTATGCCTTGTAGCACCATAGAATCTTCCTTATCCCACAGGCATACACACAAAAAAATATTGAATTTGACTCCATCTTAGAACATAACTTTCCTAATGTCCCTCATTTCTAATGCAACTACGTCTCCCTGAATGTCAGTATTTTCACTAGGCTCACTTCCATTCTATTTACTTCATGTTGTTACAGATTTACATAGTTAGCAACTTTTTTTGGAGAGAAAAGATTTGTGTTTAGCAGGCTCATGTTCTGTAATGGATGAAATTTTTGATCTTGGTTTACACAAAACAAGAGTAAACTTCAAAACGTGCCATTCTTTTTTGCTACAGCTGCAGTGTTGTCTTTATTTTTAGCCTGTTCTTACAGTGGACAGATGCCTCTCAATGGGTAATGGTACATGACTGCAAGCAGGTACTGTAGTTCTAGGGGGAATGATAAGGACTGCAAATAAGACCAAAAAAGAAATGACTGTAGAGGCTTTGTGATCTTTTCACACAGAGGAAATCAAGAATCACCAAATGAAAATTGGTTCAAAAAGCATGAGAAACAAGAGAGGAAAACTGACCATCTGCAATGATAATAATGTATTGTATCCTTCACTGGAGGTTCTCTAAATACTTCAGAGATATGAATTAATCAGTCCTTGAGGCATATCCATCTGGTTAGTGGCTCTGGCTGGAGGTAAGTGAATTGATGCATGGGAGGATGAAGAAAATGTTGTTACAGGACATCTGAGATGGCAAACATAAATACCGAAAGACTTTAAATGTCCTCATTTTGATAGTATGTGTTGCTTTGCATGAAATATTCAGTGCATATTTCTGGCTCCTTTTGTCATCAGAGCCAAGAACCCTCATATTGTTAGCGTATTTTCTTGATACAGCAATAGCAATAAGGAGAAGCTGAGCCACAGAGAAGGGAAAGTGCTTTACTCAGGAGCACAGAGGTTCTGAAGGTGGACTAAAGCCTTTTGAATACCCTTTTTTTCATCATAATACCCATAAAGCTGTGTTTCCAAGTTGGGCTGGAAGAGCACTAGCAAATCACAACCGTGAAACCTTCCCTCTCACCTCTTTGAATCCTCAAAGTCTTATCAGTTAGTTGCTTCTCTATGTAATGAAAAAGTAGTGTGGTAATCTAGATTCAGTGACTCACAAATACGTATTAGATGGACTCTCTCTATATATATATTAATGGGGATGGTAATTAACCACTAGAACAACTTATTTAGGATTTTATAAGTATCATTGGAAAAGTTTGCATCAAAATATTCTAAGAGATATATTCTAGCTCAAACAGAATTAGTTCAGGGAAGTCCTATGACTTCTGTTATAAGGGAGGTCAGATGAGATATTCGGAATGGTCCCTTCTGGCTTAGTAATCTATGAAGCTATAGGAACCTCTTTCAAGAAATAAAGATGTGGTAACTGTCTATAAATACTTGATAACATGAAATTGCTGGAGGAACTATTTAAGGTGGCTAATGATGGTATTATAGGAATAATGTCCTCAAACTGAAAAGACCAAGGTAGAATATTTAAGAAAGACAGTATTTTCTATAAGTGAGGTCAATTGCACATTGGAGTAATTTGCAAAATTGAGCTCTATAAAAAGAGCTGTGCAAGAAGAGAGTGAATAAAGCATGTGATTAGTCTCTGAAGCTGAGTAATTCAAAACTAAGTAACTTCAGAAGTCCAACTCTACCTTTCTTTCATGATTTTATAGAACTTTTTTTTTTTTTTTCTTTGAGAACTGATGAGAAAATTATTTACCAGCCAATGATTTACCAGGCAAAGCTTTCTCATCTGAACAAGAAACTTCAAAACTTCAGATAATAATTATTCCACTTGACATACAACAGATCCTGCCTCAGAAACTGGTAGTCCGTGAATAAAAGAGCAAGGTTTCCTCCTGTAACTGTGTTGCTTTGTCCCTCATGAGTGAAAATATTTCCCTTGTAGATAGATATTTAGCAACAGTCTAGTGTATATCCTTCCACCTCAATAAAAGCTGACTCCAAATGCCAAAGTTGTGCATAGACAAAGGGATGCAGGGCTGACATTGCTTGTAACTGTGGTCATGTTTCCTGCAGTTTCCCTCGGCTTCTTTTGCATATTGAGGTGGTTTGTCAGGGCTTTGCACACAGTCTGTGTCTGAAGGAGCCTCATTACTGGCCTACACAGAAACAAGGGAGGTAGAGAAGGATGACAAGGTTTGCATTAATTGCACAGCTATCTGTTGTTCCGGGGGCCACTCAAGCATATAATAACTTAAGTAGAGTTTCAGTGAGTTGGAAGTTCCTGCTTTTTGTAATGTTTTGGCAAGCTGATTTCTTATTATAGCACAGTTGGTCTTTCTTTTTAGAGTCTTGACAGAAAGCTGTAGGTGGTCACATCGCTTTTGTCCTGCTAGCAATAAATTTTCAACATTACATTAGCTAGGCAAGAAGTCTGCTGGTACAACTGGATTTTACTGTGTTTAAGTTTTTGATAGAGGTCATCTCGGACATCATGGTTCAGATATGAATCTATTGGCAAATTCCTCTAATGCACAGTCTTAGCAACTGCTACTTTTTCTTTGGTATGCCAATTAGGGATGGAAAGCTTGGCTGAGTGTCCATATTCAGATTCTTCTAAGTCTGCAATATCTCTTGTTCTTAAGCAACAAAAGCCGTCATATCCAGATGCTATCCTTCAGTAAATTCAGTGGAATTATGCTGAGAACTGCGTACTTTTTTTTTTTTCTGAATGCCTATCAAGAGTGTTTTTTTTTTTTTTTTTTTTTTTTTTCTCACATTACCCATAGTTTTGTATCTATGTACATCAATGTTTCTGTATGGAAAGGTCTTTGATATTCAAATAAGTCTGCAACATCTGTAGCCTTAGTATTTTTAGAAATTAGTGGGACAAAGCAAAGAACCTGGCCAAAGAAAATGAAATGAGCAGTTAAAGATTATAATACAAGATTATATTAAAATAGATGAGAAATCTATTAGATAGAAATAGCAACTTTGAAAATAATGATGCTTGCAGATTTTGCAATGGCAGGGAAAGAATACCTTCTTATGCAGTGTCACTAGAATGAAAATTCTCCTTTTCTTACTGCTTTGGCATTTGCCAGACTCAGTCATGAGATTAAGTAATTCTTCTGTCTACCCACTAAAATTTTCCAATGAATATATGTTTAAATGTTAATTTCTTTTTGTTTTTAGTGAGTATTTTTGCAACTGTGGTTTGTTCTATAGGAATATCCAAAGAAAATAAAATACATGAAAATAACAATTGGAAAATTACCTAAACATGAATAGAAGTTGCTGGGCATTAAATACATTGAAAAAATTAGTCAATTTCAAAGCCTGTATTAAGTCTTTTTAAATGAATTTTTAAATTTTTGGAGCAGTCAGTTATAGCTTTCCTTAACTGTACTGCCACAAAATACTAAACTATAATTTGTTTTTAATGTACTAAGCTATACTTTAAGGTTTGGCCACTTTGTCTAAGCCTCTTTTGGCACTAAGCTGGTAAGATCAGATCCTATTTTGGATATGATGGAGCACTCACTCTTATGCTAGTCATTCTCCTTCCTTACTGGCCAGTTAGGACAGCTGCAGTGCACGTTAGAGCAGCCTTCACACAGCTCATACAGTAAAGGAGCTATAAAGAAAACACTATTATGCTCAGAAATAAACTGAAGAATGCAAAAAATTAGAGGTTAAGACATAACTAGCCCTTAGATGAGGTCTGTACATTTTGTTGTCTTTTTAGTCCCTGACATCTGTGATTCACAATTAAACGTACATAGCAAAGCATCACGGCCATGTTTCAGTCACTGCTACTAACAGTGTGAGCTGGATCTTCCATCAAATAGTCTTTTTTTCCATAACAGTTAAAAAAAACACAACATGATACTTATATAATTTAAAAGCAGTTGATTATAATTTACATCTTATTAGTAATGGAAAAAAAAAAAAAGGCATCCATTACCAAATGTAAAATTAAATGATCATTAAGCTAATTAGCCAGTTTGCTGTTCTCATTGAGTTTATTGTTTCAATTGTATCTGTGTAAATTAGCAAAGAGCTTAATTTGGGGAGAAATCAATAAATATTTTTGTTGCTGTTTTTGCTGTTGTTATAACATATACACATATTTAAATCATTTCAATAAGAAGGATGGCGTGAGAATTGATGTTAGACTTTGACAGATACTGATGGCACGTGAGGTCACATGGACTGAAAATCCAAGTTACAGTTTGAATACCTACTCATGACCATTTAGTGCAGCCGGATCATGGACCATATTGGCTGGGTGTTTTCAGATTCCTGTGGCATGATGGGTTCTTTTGCAAAAGACATTCCAAGAGATGCAATTATCGCCCCAGAAAAGACTTTGATTGTTCAGTGGTGTGAGTCATGGTGGCTAGTATTTAGGTAGTTAGGCTGGTGAAACTCATAATCACAGAGGCTGAAATTTTCCTCATCTGTTTTAGCCACATAATTCATACAGTGGTATGTGATTTCACTCAAGATTTCCTTATTAAAAGAAAAAAAAAAAAAGAAGAAAAAGAGCACCTAGAGTATGAATGCTCATATATTTTTAATGACTACATTATGATGAGAAGAATCACCCTTAAAATGGTCTATTTTCCTCCAAGGATTATAAGGGATTATTAGGATGATGATCTTAGATGAAGACATCTGCACAGCAGACATCTGCATCTGAGCAAAGAAAGCACACTCTTAGAGTCTATACATAATACATAGAAATAGGCACATCAGTGCCCAATCCATTAAAAGAAAAAAAAAAATGTTGAAGAGCTTCTCAAGTATGACTTGCATTAAATGAGCTAAAAACAACATAGTTTCCTGACATTATTGTGTGTTGTAACAGTGGTGCCTGTACCTTTCCTCCCCTAGGCCTGTTACATCCGACAATATGGCCTAGCTATGATGAATTTGACAGGAAAATACTTGTTGCTGTACAGCGAAAGGCCTGAGGATGTGCAATAATATGAAGTGTTTGTATAAAATAGTATGAATTTAGATCTTTCAGGCATACAGCTAAACCCTCCCACATGTCAAGACAGGAAAAGGATTATGTTTCTTCTTCTGGTACACATCTCAAATCTAGCATGACCGTAGGATGGAGTTCAATGAACTCTGAGGGAAGGCCATGGAGAAAGTGAGGAGAAAGCTAGGACACCCTGAGCTTGCTGTTAAAAAAGAGGTGATGTTCTTTATGTACCCAAACACAAGATAAAAGATGAGTTAACTAAAAAGTACATAACAATGAGCACATTCAGATGTGAGACTGTTCTGAAGTATTTTTTCAAGCATTTCTTCATGATTGTCTCTAGTTTCAATTAGCTTTTATTTTATATATATATATATATATATAATATATTTTATTTGAGTTTTCTGTTGGATTCTGGTAAATTCTTATTGTGATTTTCCTTTGCCTGAATGCCTTCGGTGCCAAATATCTTAGAACTATATCTTAATGATTTCATTAACCCACCAAAGTGTCTCTGGGGTCTTCCAGAAGTTTGTTTTTGCTTTTGTTTTTGTTTTCAGAGAAATAGCTCCCATTACACGATCTCCATTCCTAAGGAGTGAATGAGGTAGGGGGGATAAGCTGAATAAGCAAATAAATAAATAAATAAATAAAAGGCTCCAAAGCTGGATCATACAAGAAACAGTAATTCATAAACAGGAGAGGAAAGAGATAAAGAACAACAACAACAAAACACAATTCCCCAAACAGTTGGCACATAAAAACGCCCAGAGGCAATCTCTCTTGTAGCACACCAGCCAAACACGCAGGTATTTATGTGCAAAACAATTCAGTTTGCTTTCTCTAATCCTCCTGATTCCTCCCTCCCCTGATAAAAAACAGTAGTGCTTATCACAGAAAAGCTGGTACTTTGCAGTGTTGCTTGTGCAGCCTGTGGGTACACCTGGCCCTAAAAGAAGTCCCCTCTGCTGCTCTATTGGGACAGAGCAGCAAGGTGAGCAAGGGTGAAATGAAGTTTCTGGACAAGGTGAAGGTGGGACTCACTCAGCCAGGCCACGCTTCCGTGTTTCATACTAATGTAGATGAAGTAAGTTAAAAGGCTTGCACCCTATGAATGCATCCTTATCTGAACCCATCATAAAAAGCATGTAGAGTGACTAGCTAAGACTTAGACAACCAACTTTCAACTCTAATTATGAGACAGATAAGTGCTGGAGTGCAGTCTACTGATCTGTGGAACATTTTTAGTGGCTCAATAAAGCCCTAAAATAGCCTCATCCAGTCTGTGCTGAGCATATGCTTAAGAATTTTCCTGGACTAGGACGTGTGAATAATGGCAGAACATGAGTTACACTGGTAAAGTACATTCAACCTCACCATGATTTGCATCTTCATACTGCTCATTTTATTATTAGCAAAAAAAGTGGGAAATCAACTATTATCATCCTTTTTTCTTTCAGTGTTCAATTAAAACATCATGCAAAGGCTCTGAGTGTCAGCCAAAGAACTGCAGTACCTGCTGCAATTTGCAGCAGCAGTCCCTGTATTTGCTGCTGTGGTACTTGTACCTGTGTTGTACCTGTATTTGTTGCTGAAATTAAAGTGTTCTTGGAGAGCTAATTCAGTTGGATGTAGGATGTGGGTTGATACCCAAGTAATACGAAAGAAAACTTTCTGATCTTGTGTCATATGACTTGCAGAAATCACATTTCTTAAACTGTCTGACCTTTTCACTCCAGCATTTTTTTTTTTTAAATTCTCCATTCCTGTTTTCATGGACAAGTAGACAAAAAGTAAAAAAAAAAGTGCAGTGCTGATAAAACAGTGGGTTTTTTTTTTTTTTGCAAAGATATCCATGTTTCTATAGTGTAAAAAATCCTAATCACCAACATAATGTCTTTCTGTGCCCTCAAATCACTACGTTTTTTGACGGTAGTTTAAAAATATAATACTTTGATTTCAGAATCAAGTATTATAGTGACAAGATAGCAAAATCTCCATGTGATTCTCAAATTATTATTAAAATTGTAATAAAGGATCAACATCTGCTTGCCATACTCATATTTCTGCAGAGTAAAATCCAGTCAGAGAAAAGAGTCCTATGTGTTTATTCTGGTCATACTGGATCAACACAGTAAAACTGTGAGAATGCCTATGACACGGTTTTAGAAAGGAAGGAAGTGAAAGAATATCATTTAGAAAACAGTCCTGGAAAAATGACATAGATATTGTATCTTACAGAAAACAAAGTATTACCAACTTACCATCTGAAACGTATTTCTGCCTAAGGCTAACACAACAAGAACAAAGAAAACCTAGAAATGCCAATTTTGTAACATGATTCAAATAAGAAATGTGTTCTTGTGTTCTTCCGGTGATATTAATTCATTAATTAAGTATAAATAAATGTATATAAAAGGCTCTGTAAGTAAATAAGAGGATGCGATATTTAGGCAAATCTGGTTATCAAGAGCCTGTTGTTAGGACACATTATACCAGTTCCTTCCCTTGACCATTCCTATCTGGAGTATACACAATATTCCTGGCCAAGTTCTTGGTTAAATTCACTAGGAATTCTGTTGCCTTGCATCATTTTAAGTATACAGTTCCAAAGATGGTCTGGATCTACCAGGTTCCCAACACTAAACCAGAAACTGGAGCTGGAAACTTTCAGAATAAGCACCAAAAAACAAAAATTCAATTTGGCTCTTCACCTTATCAGACTTTCTGTCATGAACCAGCTACAGATTTCCCCAGCTTCAACAGTGGTAAAAGAAATGGCAATTAGCAGGACACTGTTGTAAAATTATTGAAATCATGTTCCTCATTATACAATTAGGATTATATCTCCATCTTCACAATTAATTATACCACATGGTGAAAAGAAATTATTTAATGCTATGGTAGTGCCTCAAGGGCTAACAGGACAGTAAATGTGCTACACTCCGTAAACCTACCTTCAGGATGAAAACAAAGAAGTCCTTGCCCTCCAAGAACTAACAGCCTAAACAGCTAGGAAAGGTAAAGGATTGAAGGGTAGCCAAAGGCACATGAAGCTGGAATGACATGCTCAAGGCCTTATCAGAAGTAAAATTGGCCATGAAAATCAGATTTTCAAATTCTACACTTTGAACCACCTTTATACTAAATAGGCTATTGTATGGAAATCCTCATAAATTTAAATTATGATGAACCTTTGCACTTGCAGGTAACACAGGCATTCCTATTAGAAAGGTATAATTACTAAGCTGAGCTAAAATACATCTATCTTCAAATTTTCCATTGTAGATGACACAGAGCTTGTTCTATTGGCACCATAACTTCAAACTGAGATACAGATGAAAGCATCTTCACAAGCAGTGAAATATTGCTCAGAGATATTTGTTGCAATGATTTAAACAATACTAATTTTGGTTTAGATCTGATTTTGGTCAGGATATTATTTCTGAGCCGAAGGAAAAGTTGCTGTGAAAAATTAACCAGATTTCATTTTTTAAAAAACTTTCCTAATGATACATGTTACTCTCAGAGTCTCACTGAATTGCATCTTCATGATATATAACACAATTACAAATGTAATTGATCCTTGACCCAAATCTCAACAAAATAAGTAGCTAGGTGGTACTAAGGCAGTGGTTAAGACATTAAAGAATCTTTTCAGCCAGCTAACATAGGTCACACAGCTTTGCTTAACCATGTATTTTAATGGTTCTTCCTCAAAGGCACTAGGATGCTCTGGGGATGAAATAAGGATATGATTAAAAAAAAAAAAAACCCTCACACCTGTCTACCTGCCTGATTGTCTACTTACAAAACACCTGATAATATGCAAGGTGCAGAAAACAGATGAAAACAGATGAAGAATATTTGCTGGGCTTTTAAATATGAAGAACTCACCAGCTTCTACAAAACTTTACTTCCAGTAACTTACTGGTAAATTCCTTGGCCCGTGTTAGAAAAGAAGATCCTTTCTGGCCTTAAGACTGATGAAATAACGGCATACACTTTATTTTTTTACTCATGTCTAACTTGGGGAAAAATGATGGGGAAAAAATGCTGTGGCATTTTCTATTAAAGCCAAAAAGCTGAGGAAAAGGGGATATTTGTGGAGTCAAATGGTAAATGTTTTTGAATTCTTCAACTAAAAATGCTTTTTTAAATATAAATGAAAAATCCTTATTTAATGTTGTTTACAGAATTTTAGAAAGTCTTTTCAAAAATACAGTCATTAAAAAATCTTCTATAAATAGGAAGTCTACTAGTGATGGTCCAGTTATGTTAAGTGCTGTGCTTTACATAATATATTGAGTAATATGTACTGAAACAATATTATGAGACTTTACAATATTATAAAACAAATTCTCTATTAAAAATGTCAGCCGAGGACATGCAATCTGGAGATTAAATGGATGAAGAGGTAAGTTCAGTCTGAGTTACACTGAATGGGATGTGTGTGACTTTAAGCAGGTTACTGAATCTTACAGTGCTTTAACTTTTTGTCTATGCAAAACATCTGTTTGGGGGTGCGGCGGGGAGGTTGTCTTACCTGTAGGATTGCAAGTTGCCTCTTGCAGCCAGTGTACACACTGCCAGCAAGGGAGAATATCTAGGCATAAAGGAAATAACTGTAGAAGGTCGGTAGACACACCAGCATCTGAATAAGAAACAGGCTTCCTTGAGACAGCTAAACTGCCAGCCGCAAACGTCTCTGTGGCCAGATTAATTACCTCTTACTTGCTGAAATAATATAAACCCACAAAGTGAGCTACTCTTTAAAAGTTAAACTTAATCAATTCTTTGAAAGAAAAGTTATGGGTGCAGTTCTGGGTTCCCTAGGACAAGAAGGACATTGAGCTTCTAGAGAGGGTGCAACGTAGGACCACGAAGATGATTAAGGGACTGGAACATCGATCTTATGAGGAAAGACTAAGCGAGCTGGGCCTATTTAACCTGGAGAAGAGAAGATCAAGAGGGTGTCTTATCGATATGTACAAATTCCTGAAGGGAGAATATAAAAAGGATTAGAGAAAACTCTTCTCCATGGTGGCCAGTGACAGGATGAGGTAATGGGTACAAACTGAAACACGAGAAGTTTCATCTCCATATAAGGAAGCACTTCTTTCCTGTGAGGCTGACAGAGCCCTGGAAGAGACTGCCCAGAGAGGTTGTGGAGTCTCCTTCTCTGGAGATCTTCAAAACCCACCTGGATGCCACCCTGTGCCACATGCTGTAAGCATCCCTGCTTGAACAGGGGAGTTAGACTAGATGATTTCTAAAGGTCCCTTCCAAACTTAACCATTCTGCGTGATTCTGTGATATGGTGACCTTTTACTTAAAGATATCCTCTCATACAAGAAGTCTCATTCCCAGCTCATATACCTGCCTTGGAATGGAGATCAGAGCAGAAGGCTTACTGGGCCTTAGGTACACTACCTAAAATGCATCCCTTTTCAATGACTTCTGCTTCCATTTCACCTATTCACAGCTCTGAAATTGTAAAATCTTCACTGACATTTCTATGGCTACATTTTAAATGAAACACATTCTTGCTAGAGATGCTTTTCTAATGCAGACAAATCACATTTCTGTCCTCAATACTACTAGTCTTTCAAGAACTTTATTCTCATTTTGAAGTGCACTTTCCAGCTGCTCTTTCTTTACTGTGGATTGAGCCAATATCTTACCTAAAATTAACTCTGAGACTAGAGAAGTACAGAATTTGTGTTTTTCTATACTGCTTTTACTTGATTCCAAAGTTTGCCTTTAGGCACTAAGTTTTGGCATCTGTTAAAGAAAAAAATGGTATTATTGCCATTTCTTTTGTTTTGTTTTGTCTTCTCAAAAAGCCATTTATATAAGCAGGCAGAAACACAGCACCTACACAGTCCTCTTCCTTAAAAGTACAGTTCAAAATAAGGTACAATGTGAGACTCATGAAAAAGGCAAAAAAAAAATCTTTTTTTTTTTCATTTCAGCTGCAACAACGCTGCTGAACACTGAGGAGTTCCCAAGCTCAATTTAAAGAGGAGAGCAAAGAAATCATAAGCAAATTCAAGCCGTGAGACCAGTTTAGCGAGTTTCCATCTCACAGACATTCAGAGGTAAGAAAGATGTGATATGTTTGTAAGCAACTCCGATTAGTCTCAACACTTCATTTGAACTATTGGCTTATCTCTTTTCCACCTTGTGTCCCAGTGTATCAGATCAATGTGCGACCATAAATTACTAATTTGTATATCAATGAAAAATACTAAACTGCAATAACACAAGATACACCCAAACTCATATGCCAAACAGAAAGCAAAATGTCAACATTAAGCAGGAATAAAAACCTTAACTAGAAAGTTTGAATTTGTGATTTCCCACCACAGTTAACTCCTCAGAAACTTAATCCATCTTTTCATTTAATATGTGCATTGATATGGCCTTTGTCTCTGTTGGTCTGGGTGTTACCTGAACAAGGATGAGCCCTGTGGTCTTTTGAGAACACAATTCCAAGCTGGTATCTATTCAAGAGTCACCAGCTGAGGTCATCTCCGTGAATTGTTTTTAATCTTCATTACTTTTTTTGTGATAAACATTTCTTATTAGAACCAATGAGTGTCTAAATGACAACCCAAAATTTCCTCTAAGAAAATGACATTGTTCCAAAAAGGCCAGTGAAACTCTGTTAATTCTGTTAACTCTGTTTGTTTGATGGCAGTAAGGCAAATGCAATTCTCTTCAAAATTCTTTTTTATTTACTGGCTGTTCTTTTGAATTTTTCAGATTAAAAGTAGTCCACGTTGGTAAAATGGAACAATGATACTATTTTGATATTGTGTCTGAGTAAATGTAACACACACACACACAAAGAAAACCAGAAACTTTCTGTCAATTGATAAACTTTTTTGAAGAAAAAAAAAACTCTAGATTAAAAAATATTAAAATAATTATTAATTATTGATTATTTACAGTATTTTTAAAAAGTTTTCCGGAATTAAAAAAAAAAAAAAACAGTAAATGTTCCAATTAGAAAAATTTGGTAAAACTCTTAAGTATTTTAGGACATTAATTCGTACTGTAATCCTAATCCTAATTAATACTGCTCACGTAAAAAAAATATTTTCTGACCCTAAATCTTATCATCAAGTAACTCTCCATGCACCTTCTGACTTCATAAAGCAGACATTCAAAAAAAGTTAATACAACTGAAAGCCATAAAGCTCCCAGACAGAGTTGCTACCTGGAGTTATGCATTATGGAAAAATGGGTTATGGAAGAAGGAATCTTTTCTGACCTCTTTAGGCAAAAAAGGAGGGTGCGGAGGCTTGGAATTCAGGCCAGGTAAATAAAGTGAAAACAATTAGCAACTCCTCCTCCTCTCAGAGAAATGATATTCAAGGACTCTCAAAACAAAATTAATTTTCTGATTTTGGGAATTACAGTACATTTCCTACTATGCACTTACTATTTTTCATTAAAAATAATACAGGTTATTTGTCCCCTACTATTTTATTAAAAAACAAACAAACAAACAAACAAAAAAGGAATGTCATCACAAGATAATTCAGAAAGCCAGAAATCTTAAAATATCAGTCTACTTTTATTCATGGTCATTATTTTCTTAATTCATGATTTTTTTAATTCCTCTCAATTTAAATAAACTTTCTTTCTTGACATATGCATGAAAATTATATTTGTAAAGTTAATTATATCCTTTCTCAAACTTCACTTTACCAAACAGCATGATGAAGGCTCTTCAAATCTGTCCTCTTATGTAGATATTCCATTCCAACCTTCTAAATGTCCCTCTGGTAGTCTACCTATTCCAGCTTAAGTCCTATTGTCATATTCATTGGCACACGAAATTGTACACGGTATTCTCCTTGAAGTCTTACCATTCCCTTGTACCATAACAAAAACTCACTTTCTCTGATAAATATAAGTAATCTACTCCATTCCAGCACCATGTTAGCCTTTTTCATGACTTCATCTTGCAGGTATCTCTTACTTATCATCTGAACAACAATTATATGAAGACCTTGTGCATTCTTATTACTTCCAGCAAGCATTTTTTTTTTAAATTTTAATTTCAATTTCTTTTCTTCTAGTCACTAAAGACAATTCTTTTATAATCATTTGTGTTTTCTCATAATAAAATAATCCATGTTTCACATGAATATGCACCCTCAAATTTTTAAAAATAAATAAAATCAGTCTTTTCTTTAACAAAAACAGCCTGACATTGGAGACAGAGCGGTATGAAAAATACCATCAATTTAATATACATCAGCTTCTCAGAATGTATTCCTCTTGGGGTAGGAGGCATATAACTAGTTCAATATGTGTAGGCAAAGTGTTTTGTGTTGAGTGCTGAAATGAGTTGCATAATCCTGGTTCTAGTATTTAAAAGTAACGGGCCCACTGAACCCACTGCATGCATCTCCTTTAAGCTATTTTTTTCAAGGGAAAAAGATTATTTGATGTGTTTTTAAGAATCAGAAACACTATCTATTTAATGCAAGATGCAGGCTTTCACGGCATTGCATATGGAAAAGCTGTGCTACAACAGAAATATCAGCTGAGAACTGTGTCACAACCGAACCAAGAACAGGAGCTGGAATGAAAGGACTAGTTTTCCACTTGCAGAAAAGTGAATTATTATGGAATCAAGATAGCTAATGGAAACTTGTCTGTTTATTATTTCAAATCAATAGCAGTGGATGGACATTTTGCCTGAAAAGCATGAGCTGAAAGAAAAGAGAAAGCAAAAATCTCATTTTAAAGTTTGAGCTACAACATCATCCCTGGAGGTGGGTGAGGTGCTGGCCTCTTGACTCCAGTCATTACACAGAGGGGAGAGAGAGAAGCCAACAACCATCTGAGAGCAGGAAATATGATGGCCCTCCTACAGAGTAAAAGAGACTAAGAGGATTGTGCGATCAAACAGCCCCTGCGAAGCTGCTTTCAGGACAATCTACACAAAATTAAAAAAGTTAAAAAAAATAAAAAGAATGTCCTGATAAATCCTAAGGGGTGTATGCACTCCGTGCAGTCAGCAATCTTGGAAGCAAATGTTCCTGCTTTAGTGATGGGTCACAGCTGGTCTCAGAAAAGTACTGAAAGCTTCAAGTTTGGCATGACTGAGCATTTACCCAGCTTCAAGCAGAAGCTTTTGACACTTAACGATGGCAAACTTGGATGGATGAAATGCACGCTTTGAATACAGCAACAGCAACAACAGCGAATAGACCTATGAGAGTAAATAAATAAAAACATGTTTGCTGGACAGCAGTGGAGGAAACTCCTCATCTCAGTGGGGAATGGAATGCAGATTGGAGCTTGAAGTCATGGCACGTGGGAGTAGGAGCTTCCTGTGCCAACGCAGGGAAGCAAGGCAGAGGGGAAACCTCCTCACTCATACACACCAACCTGGTAAATCTGTGCTAGGAAACTTCATTAGAAATGGATGAATCAGTACAGACCTCCCCTCTAAAGTTTAGTTCTTCTCCTTTTACACAGTCCATAGTATCTTGGCCTTAAGCTATTTTTTTTATTCCATATTAAGTGGGTGAGAAATATGGGGTAAAGAGTCAGGATAATAGAAGGTATTGCCAGAGGACTGTTCCAAACTTCAGTGGGAAGACTTCAATTGGTATTAATGAGCTTTGGATTAGGATACAGATTCTCATCTTTAATCACCCTGTACTCTAGGGAAACTCTGGACTAACAAAAAAAGGGGATTATTTCTTCTAAACTCTTTAAAAGTTCTAACTAATTTCTGCTAAAACAAAGTGCCATAAAGAAGTCATTGCTGCAGAAGGTGCTGTATAAAATAATATTTACAGTCATTTCTCATCTATCTTGTAGCATTAAACAGTGTACCAGCACCAATCAAAAATACAAAAATTTTACATGTAACTTTCATTCTAGATGCAGCATGATTCAAAATACCTGAATCCAAGGGATAGGTGATGACAAGACATGTTAACAAGGACACAATATGAAGGCTTTTCTTTTTTCTTTTTTCTTTTTTTTTTTTTCCTATGCTGACACTGATTATTTAATTTTGATCCAATATGAAAAATAGGGAGCAGTCTGAATCCATCTTTATCCTAGGGAATAAAGTCATTGATCTCCTCTACCAGAGTGACATTCAAAACTTTCAAGATGGTGTGGAATTTTTTTGAAATCTTTACATTGAATCTGAAAACTGGTGTGCACACTCTTCACAAAGATGAATTTCACTAATGTATGTTCCTCCATTGACTTATAATTAATAGTTTCTATCTCAGATGCACATATAACCTCTAACAGAGATGGAGGCCCCAGGTGAGCAAAGCACAGTGATAATGTCTAATGAGTGACTGTCCCAGACTTGAACACTTCATCACTGAAACAGGAAACAACATCAAGAGTCCAAGCATTTTCCAGGGTAGGAAAACTAAGCTACTATCCCCTTTAATTCAAGTCCTTAATAAAATATGAACAGACCTAGATTCATCACTCTAATCTGCCTGCTAATTTTAGTGGGAAGCAACTGTGGACAGTAAATGATGGATGGTAAATATTGACACATTTTCTTCCTGATGAGTCTCTCTTTTTTTTTTTTCTTTCACTTTGACAAATTGCTGCTCACCTCACCTACCCTTAAAGCTGCCTCCAAGTAAGAATATGGCAGAAAAAAAAAGTAGCACCAAGACACATCCATCCTTTTCTTTTCTTTTCTTTTCTTTTTTCTTTTCTTTTCTTTTCTTTTCTTTTCTTTTCTTTTCTTTTCTTTTCTTTTCTTTTCTTTTCTTTTTTCTTTTCTTTCTTTCTTTCTTTCTTCATTTCCTTCTTTCTTCATTTTTCTTTTTCTTTCTTTCTTTCTTTCTTTCTTTCTTTCTTTCTTTCTTCATTTCCTTCTTTCTTCATTTCTTTCTTCATTTCTTTCTCTCTTTCTTTCTCTCTTTCTCTCTTCGTTTCTATCTCTCTTTCTCCATTTCTCTCTTTCTCTCTTTCTTTCTTTCTTTCTTTCTTTCTTTCTTTCTTTCTTTCTTTCTTTCTTTCTTTCTCTCTTTCTCTCTTTCTCTCTTTCTCTCTTTCTCTCTTTCTCTCCTTCCTTCCTTTCTTCCTTCCTTCTTTCCTGCCTTCCTGCCTTCCTTCCTGCCTGCCTGCCTGCCTTCTTTCCTTCTTTCATTCCTTCCTGCCTTCCTTCCTATCTATGTATCTATCTATCTATCTTCCACCTTGTTCTTTTCCTTGCTCTTTTTTTCTTTTTTCTTACTTTCTTGCTTTCCCTTTCTTGCTTTTTCTTTTGTTCTTTCTCTTTTTGTTTTAGTTCCTTTCTTTTTCTTTCTTTTTTTTCCTTCTTTCCCTCTTTCCATCTCGCTCCTCATTATCTCTCATCCAAATGCACACCCCTGCCTCTTCCGCTCCCCTATAGTGAAAGAACCCGAAGGAAATGAATGCAACCAACATTTCCATTATGACATTTGAAAAGTGACTTTTTGATTTTCAATTAACCTTGCACAAAGAGGGAGCTCTGGGTCTCGCCCCTGGATTGGTGGCCACGGCTGGGGTGGTCAGTGGCCGGTGCATGTGTGTGGGGCTGTGCTGGGCAGGGAGGACTTGGCACCTCAGCTGTCGCTCCACGGCTGTTTGCACAAGGCGAGACAAGGCTACCCCGCAGTAATTGCTCACCGAATGGGGAAACAGGTAGAGGAGAGAGTGCTCTTGTCATTTGTGTGACTTAATTGTATGCTTTTATGAGGCGTAATTGCTGGAAGGATTAAAGTTACTTTTAATAAAGCTTCCTTTCAAAAGAATTTGATTGGAGATTTCCCAGCGGGGCTGCCTACCAAGCAGTAGGACCCTTTTCTTCCTTCCAGATCCCTGTTTCCTCCCCAGTCCCCTCTGCTTCCCCTTCCCCTCCCTCCCTCCACACTGCCCTTGTTCTGTTTGGCTGCCTGGAGCCAAGCCACACAATGCAGCATGAAGCCAATTTTATACGTGCACTTAAATAAATACATGAAACTAAGAAAACATACGCATTAAACGAGTCTTTCCCAGGGTGTTGAACTTTGGCAAACTGAACCATTGCTGTATATGTTCTGGTTCTCCTTCAGTGAGTCCCGAGAACTCAGAGTTACGGGAGGGGAACGGTTCAATAGGTGTCTACAGAGCAGGCTACAGAATGACCCAAGAGTATTTGCATAAAGCACATTTGCTTTTCAAAAGGAAAAAAAAAAAAAAGTAATGTTAATAAGGGTAAACTCATTGTGGAAGGTGTGCTGCAATCTTCAGAATAGTGTTCTTGATATCATGGGGAACTCTTTCTCAGTCGAAAGCTGCGGAGACCTTCAAAGCTATTTGATGTGCCACACATTAACGAATTTAATTTATTTTATATGTTAAGTCATTCAATTATAAAGCAGGAAAGGAAAGAAGAGTGGTCAACAGTGGCGGGAATTAAGTTGTCCATTTTCCTGCCACCTCACACAGAGTCCTCTGTCTGTGGATAATTTGGGTCAAAGTAATATTAACAGGCTGTATTCGGCAAACTGTAGACTGATAAAGATAGGCCAGTTCAATATCTGTTCCCTATTTTAATGTGTACCCTTAAATTATTAGATGACAGTTATTTCAGGAAATACTGTACACTTGCACAGTAAAAACCATAAACGGCTAGTCTGGGGATTTTTTATTACTAATATTGCATGTTTGTTTTAACAAGCATAGCCTCAGAGTTTGTTTTGCTTGCTTTCCTTTTGGCTTAGGAGAAGCAAGATTTAAAAAAAAAAAAAAAAAAAAAAAAAAAAAAGAAAGAAAAAGGAAAAAAATGAATGGTTTCACAGGAAAATAATTCCCCTTTTTAATAAACAAGATCCTTAAACCTGATGTTTTTAATGATTTTGCTGTCAATTTACATAGTCATTTATAAACCCTATGCAGTGTTTACACACTTTCTATGCATTGTTTATGTTAACATGTACAAACATCACTTCTATAATACCATAGTTGCTCTTGTTTGATTTTTCAACTATCTGGCAAAGAAGCCAAATTTATTCTTAAAAAAAAAAAAATCTTTTTTTATGTTTTTTAGAGTGCCTGATGTTAAACACTCTCTTCTCCTAACTTGTGAATACATTAATGTTTTATGAGTCGATTGCTCTTCTGATTCCATTAACAGGGAATAAATGTCCTTTCATCTATGAATGCAAATCATTATATACTTAGTTTACTATCACATCAAGAGTCCAAACCAGTTTTAGGTCTATAGCTGCAAATAACCAAACATTTTTGCATCCTCCTTGAAGCCAGATTTCTAGTCCTGCATCTTCATAACCTTTAGCACTAGCAGCCTTTGGATACTCAACATATATTTAAACATAATCAGCGTTATCCAAAAGCTCAATGATCCAGACACTCACCTCGCATGTCAAAAATGTTTGTGTCTCACCTGGAGCACTGTCGTGAAGTTGCTTCTGCATCTGTGATGAGCTTGTACTCACCTCAGCTGACTGAGAACATTACTTGACATAGTTTAATTCCTCCTTTTTGACCTATATGTGTATATATATATATATATATAATATTAGTCAAATAATTAAATTAGCAATTTAACTTCGATTTTCAAGCAAATTATTTTGACACTGATGTTTTTTCTGGGTTTTTCTCCATTCTCTTGGGTAGAACAGACACAGGAAATTATTATGTGTTATAGCCTAAACTGTTTTTTATTTGAGTGCTGGAGTAAGGTACATATCTCAAATGCTTTCACAAAAAGTTACTATCTACATAACTCCAGACAACTTAGTAGGTGGACAGAAGCTCCCTTTAGACTGCCTTTGCAGGAGATAGAGTTCTCTCAACACCCAAAGTCTGTATGTAAGCTGGACCCCACCCCTCCTGACTTTTTTTTTTTTTCCCTTCAAACAGGGCACAGAAGAACAGAAATTTAGAAATTTAGAAAACCTGCATACAAGTGCATTCATGTGACACTCATGTGGCATCCATGAAGCCTTTACTAAATAAATTTAATGATTTACATCTTGGAGTGCACTGTGTGCATTAACAATATGGTTTAAACCTTGCCTGAACAATTCATTCCCTTGAGGTACCACTGCAGGAGATTAATATAATCAACAATATTGGGTCATTTCTACTTACTCTTTTAAAATGAGGTAACCATAGTTAATGAAATGTTTGCTTTCAAACATATTACCTGAGTTATCTACCCAGTGCTAGCAATATGTGGTTATTTTGGGACCTGCATAGCACAATTGAAGAGATTCTAGAGTATCATGTTTAGAAAATCTGCACTTTCCTAGCAGAGAATGCTGAAGAATGACAACTCACTGTTAACTTTCAAGAAAACAGAGTGGCTTCTGTGAGACACCTTTATGGCTACAAATTATAAAAAGTTGTAAGATGGAGATCTTCAAAACCCGCTTGGATGCAGTCCTGTGCCACGTGCTCTAGGTGTCCCTGCGTATGCAGGGGGGTTGGACTAGATGATCTCTAGAGGTCCCTTCCAACCCTAAGCATTCTATGATTCTATGATTCTATGAGTTGTAAGACCAAAACAGGGGTCAAAAATAGGCTGCAAAGCCTATATAAAAAAAAAATGGAGAAAAGATGAAACAGGAATGTGATATACATGGGCTTTGTCTTGATAGTTCCCAGATTTTGCAGGTTGTTTTTTCTAAAAGCTTTGAAGCCAATAACATTAAAGCTGTTTTTTAAGCCCTCCTCCCCTTTTGAGGTAAAGTTTGGCAATACGTGCTAACAGGACTAACCTGTCAATCGTAGCTATAGCCACTCTCTAAGAGCACCCAGCATTCTTCCAGAGCTGCTTTCACAAAAAAAAAAAAAAAGGAACTTTGAACTCATGTTAGTGTTTTTCTATACATTTATATATATATAACTTACAAGAGATCAGGGATTTCAGTGAATGAAACAGTCTTTATCAAAATTTATCTCCCTTAAAAAGAAAAAAAAAAAAACCCTCAGTATCTATTGCAAGCCTAATTATTTCCTAAGACCACACAGATGCTGGAAAAAAAGCAGCAAACATGCAAATAATTTCTCTCTTCTATAACTACAGTTATATAGGATAACAATTCTTCTCCTTGTTCTTTCTCTCTAACCTCACGCTGCAGGTTGCTATGGTAATGATCTTTCACAGCCAGTTACCTCACTAAGCTTCTTAGTGATCATAGTTCTCCTAGGTAAAAACTGAAAGTTAGAGACATGATGAAGCAACATCTTAAATCATATTCACCTATGCATACAATACAAATGAGATTAGAAATAGAATTAGGACTGAACCTGACCGCCAAAATCACCAATAGTATTGTCCAAACAAATCTGGGATTTGAGTAGAAGTCCGCTGTTTGTTTTCCTCTTGATGAAAGTCTGAAGGAGTTAATGCATTGCCCAGGAGCCATTAAATTAGCCAGAAGATTTTGCTTCTGGTCTCACACCCACAACACTAATAATATCTGCAAACCATTGGACTGAAATTTTCTTTTTTGTATTAGCATCCTTTGAAAGGATGTGAGTGTCATATTTTGCAGAATACCTAGAACATTCATATTAATTTTAGTATTACTTCCATCTGAATAAATTTAATCTCTGAATAAATTCACTCTCCCTGTTTGTCATATGCTATATTGGTACTTAGGACTATATGATCTCCTGAACTCTGGTAGGATGCTTATACTGCTCCAGCAGCAACTATTCTGATGACATCAATAAATCAGTTCTGTCTGTTCTCACTGGTATCTATTCATTATTAATCTTGAGGTCTAGTGATCCTCCAGCCTACTTTCTTTTGTGTTCTTGAACTGCATCTTAGCTTTTTTTCTTTTTTCTTTTTTTAATATCTCTGAATAATTATGTTCTATAAGTACTCTGTTTCTTACCTAATCAAATGCCCACAGTTAGTGGGAACACATTTATAGTGTATTCTCTAAATCTTGTGGATAACCTTAACTATAACAGACTTTTCCAGAGCAAAAACATTATTATTTTTTTAATTTTCTGGAAAATTTTTGGGGGATTGTTTGCTAATTTTTCTTGCTTGTTTTTAGCAAAATATAATTTGAATCCTTCTAATGTCTGAATCTCTCTGAAGCCATATCTGAAACCATATTCAAATATTCAGATTTTGATTTCAAGCTAATCCTTTCTTCTTCAATGTCTTTATAAAGTTTGCTAAGGCAGTGCCTAGACTCTGTTTAATAACCCATTACTTTGAACTAGTTTGATTAATAAACTAAATTTAGATACAGCTGTATCGAAGCATTGTAGCATCTATGAATTTTCATCAGGAACAGGACTTCTTAGCATTAAGTGAGCTAGTAACAAACACAAACTGTTGAGTTTTACATATTTGTTTTTTAATGCAGCATGTGCACAGCTTTCCCAACATATGCTCTGTAAGTTTATGTTTCCTGTGCTTGGTCCTAGGCTAATGGTGATTCTTTGTCTGAAAAGTTTCAGCTGCAGCAGTTGAGCCAGCTCAGAGTTATGTGCATAAGATGAAACTCTGATGTTTCCATATGTCCCATTTGGGATTACTGTGCTTGACTAACTCCAAATGCCTGAAACAGGAAACATCTAACTTAGCAAGCTCATAACACTTTTCAACAGCGGACAGACAATGAAGCCTCAAAAGAAACAAGACTTAAAGTTATGAATATTTAAGTCTGGCATATTTACAAATGAAGACAGTCCATTTTTCATGCTGTTTTTCATGATGCCCTCGGGCTAAAATTGTTTAGTACACTGGGTGCACATCAAGTCCCTTTTGATTTAAATTACCTAAACTGCTCAAAGCTTTCAGAGTGATAAGCAACCCACTCTTTTTTTCAAGATATCTTGGACAAAAGTTTCTTTTAAACCTTTTGGGCGCAAACTTGGTCCTATTGGGAAAGTGAGCAACAACTCTTCATTAGTGGTGTAGTTCAACCTTTGAAGAAAGGAATAAAAAAGATTTTTACTGTATAAAAGGGGTGAGAGTTATAATTATACTTTGGGTAGGCACCAACATAGGAATGAATCTTAGTTTAAGGATATTTGGTTTTGGCTGCTTACATTTAGAATCTTATTTTGACTGTCCAGACACTTACAGTAGTATTAAAAAAAAAAAAAAAAAGCCTTTCTCCAGCTGTCATAGTAACTTTGCTTGTCTGGTGTTCTCCATAACATATGAAGGTGTCTTTAGCTTTCCTTGTCCACCTAAATGTTAAAAAGTTAAAAAACTTTAAGGCAAGAAACTGTTGAGGCTCACTGATGCTATTTATACTCTCAAAAGTTAGGCATCTAAGCCTAAACTAGTGATTCTATTTTAACATAATAGTCAGTAGCAAGAAAGAGACAACTTAAAGAGAATGATTCACCTCATCCCATGACATACTTTTAAAGTAAGGGAAATGTATCCCTCTAAAAATGACTGGTTTTTTTCTATGGAAAAGAAATTCTGTGTTTTAAAACTTTTTTTTTGCTCTTTTTTTATCCATATATATGTACATATATATATTAGACAACTTTTATACGGTGTGTGTTGATGTACTAAGGAAGTCCGGAGTAGCTGACTGAAAATCAAAAGGCTAAAAATTTGATGTCAGAAATGAGTTGAGCTAAGCGCCACTTTTAACATGTGTGGTAGCTTGGCTATAGCATAAAGCCTAGGCTTATTTTGCATTTAAAGATATTCATGCAGCAGACAATGATATTTGATAGAAAGAATATTGAGTGAGCAGAAAACTGAGTGGATAAATGTATTTCGTGGAGTTCATTCCTATGCAGAAGACTACGGTTCCATATGTGTTTTAAGCACTTTCAGTAAACTGAAGATGACATCTTGACACCCTTCTTCACCCTGTACTGTTGTTTCAAGTAATAGTTTAATTTTTTTCGTAAGTTTTTTGAAACTTTTGTTGGTGTAGCAGTGTCCCACTAAGCAGCAGTCAAACATTATCAATGTTTCCTATTCAGTCTTTTGCCTTTGTTTTCTTTTGCCCCCTTTTTTTTTTTTTTTTTTTTTTTTTTTTACTTTGTCTTAGAAGGGAGTTAATTAAACCTGTCTGGGGCTTAGATTTTTCCCTAAAGTGTACAATTCCCAGCTCTTATATGTCACACAATTATGAACAAACCTGTCATTAAGTTGTTCTCCATTAATGCTCTTCTGATGTTAAAAAGAGGTAAGTTTGGTTTTATATGGAGATACGGGATGGAAAGAATTCAAATAACAAAACTCACTCTGGAAACCACAGGCAAAGGAAATGAAGACAGGTCCAAGTCACCTCGCTAGCCACAGGGCAGTTCAAGAGCTGCACGTAATCATCAAGACTCTTCTCAGGGATTATCAATTCCTTTTTCTAGCTGTCTGCGCTTGTAATTTAGCAACTCCTGGAGATTGCAGCTGGTTTCGGCAGCAGGCAAAGCTGGTAACTGCCTGAGACAGCACATTGCTGATGGAAGCAATGAAAGTTGGGGTCCTGCTCTCTGCTTTTGCTGGAGTAATGCAAAAGCAGTTCTGTTTTTACTCGCCCTGAAGGAGGAGCAGGATATACCAAGGCATCTAATTCAGAGGAGAAGGTAATTTCAGGAAGCAATAACAGGTCACTACTCCCACTTTCCATCCCTCCAACAGCAGCAGAAGCAGCAGCAAGCCTTACTCTCCAGAGCTGTTTCCTTCTTTTCTGTCTCACCTCTACCTCTTTCCTTTTATTCTGCCCTTCCCTTTACAGAAATAGCCCTAATTGCAGGGCCAAAGTTCAGTTTTCCCCCCACTGTCACAAACTCTATGTCTAGCGCAGGTTCTCAGGTTCCCCTTCCACATCTTACACCTCTAATTCCAAGCAATGATTAAGAGTATTTCATCCAGGATGGACTTCTGATTTTTTTTTCCTTCCTTATGAAGTTTCAGCTACTTAAAATAGAAATGTTTAATAAAGGAAAGAGAATGAATTTTGATGCTACCAACTGTTAAGCAATTTAAGCAGTAGCTGCAGTAACCTTAGAGTAAATGAACCCTGGTCTAAGAGCTGCATGATCAAATGCAGTTATAGAATAATTTAGTCCAATAGAATATTTCAGTAATGAAATAGAAACTCATTCAGGGCACATTTAAAGCTCTCACTTGTCACTTGCTCCTGAGAGTCAGGTTCCATACAGATGTTTAAGTTCCTGAACAAACTTTGAATAAATTGTTCAACTTCATATCACTAGCTGGGATTGTCAGCTGATGATTCTCAACCCTGTAATATCTTGCATGTATGACAGAGTGCGATAGTCTTCAGAAACTTGTAGTGATATCTAGTACATATATATATGCTTATATAAAAAATAGTCTTTGCTTAGTAGCTTATAACCTTCTGGGTCAACAGCTCTCTTCTCCTTACCTTGTTCTTATTATGAGAGTATTTTTAAATGACTAATAACACAGAAAGACATCATAAGTCCCAATAATGACCATGGTAGAATCTTCAATTTTATGGCTCAAATGATTGAACAGGGGATTGCATTTTAGAAACTGCATATTTTTTCTCAGGTCTAACCTGTGGCCTAGCGGTAGCCCTAGATGAAAGATTTTATTGTACTGTGCCTCAGTTACCTCGTCAATTAAATGAACAAAATAAAATCTAACATCTTTAAATACTACAGCACAAAAAACCTCAAAAGGAGTTTATTAGTAAAATATACTGTTACTGTTAGAAAGTAAATGTATCTTAAAATCTTCATCAAATTGCTCTTGGTGAATTCAGTCACCTGGCTATTCTTCCCTTCGCCTTGTCTTGCCTCCTCTTTGTAGTGAGTTTTTAGACCTTTCAACAGCTGTTATAGTGGTCATTTCATTTTGCACCCAGGCACTAAAACAATTGTTGGCCCTTGGAAAAGGTGCCTGATGTTTCATAATTAGCATTGTGAGCTTGAGGGTCTAAGGCAACTACATGACCTTGAGTGGTCAGGCTTGAGGACTTATTGACGGGGAAGCCAGAACCAGAATGCATGTCTTCATTTTCCCCATCCTTCCTTGATCCTTGTGGGTATTTTATACTCCTTGTTCCTTACCCAAAAGAAAAGGGGAGCTCATCTACTCCCAGCATCTCCTCCCTCTAGGCTTGTTCTCCTCTTACCAACCATCTCCTGAACCCTGCTTCTGTTCTATTCTTGCAGATTTTACTGCTTTCTCATGTTTTCCTTTTTGTAAAACTATCCCACAAGTCTCTCTTTGTCCTTTTGTGGTTACACATTACTTAAATATTTATGCCTAGCTGGGTAACAAAATGCTTGTCGTGAGGCTATGCTATTAGTAGTGTCACCAAGTGCCTATATGTTGTCTCCGGTTTGCGTGTTTTAGTGTGCTCATGTTTGTTTTTAAGGCAAAATACTTGTATCTTGTTTAGTATCTTCTTTGCAGGTGCATCAGAACCCTAGCTAAATCTCTAAAGAAAAATAACCAGAAACCTTCCAAATCTTAACTCATAACAAAGTTAACATGGTTTGTCTGAATTATATATTTATAATAAAATTTAGTGTTTAGAGATACTTGATACATGAATAAATAGCCACCTTTCTGCTCCTCCTTCCCTTCTTAAAGAAGGAGTATATTTCTTGGGTGATTTCATTTACTGCAGTGAATATTCTCGGTCTTGCTGAGGCTGAGATGTCAGTGCTGAGATGGCAGGAAGCTCCCACAAAGCGGGGCATTGAAGTGAACTGAGAGACTAGTGCTACTCCAAAACAAAACAGTTGAGTGACTGCAAGCTAAACTACTGTGCAAGATTTAAAAAAAAAAAAAAAAAATTGGATATTTCTGCTTTTAGTTCTTTTCAAGATAACAAGACCTGCCAAAATATCAAAATATCTGGGTTGATGATGAGCAAGAATTATTTTTGTTCAACTCTAATAAGGTACAATCCATGGGAGCACTTCACTACAGCTCTCCAAATCATCCCGATTATTACTGATTAGAATGCATCTTTAATAGAATAACATGTTACAACGTAGTCAGTGGATCTATTAAAAAAAAAAATAAGTGCTGGAAAATTTTGAAAGGTGTTGGTAAATAGGAGAATTTCTTCCAAACTATTGCAGGTTCAAGTCCTGAAACAAAGGCGTTCATATCTCTTTTCTCCACTGTATCTTGGAAGAATTGTATTTTCCTTAGGGAAGCTTGTGTCATGTTTAATACATCTTTAACTTTATGATGGCTGGTGCCAGTGAGTTACACAAGTCTTTTAATATGTTGGATTTAAAATAACTTTTGATCATTTTTGTGTTACTGTGTTAAAAAAAAAAGTGTCTTTAGAGCCATATGGCAGAATACACCTGAATACCTTTTTTTTTTTTTAATAACATTTCTTTGCATGCAACCATCTTGTTACTTTTATCTCTTTCTAGACTAAACAGTCAACATTATTTTAATCTCTCCTAACTACCTGGGATTTTGAGACTAGACAACTAAAACATGCAAGCTGCAAGGCAGCATTAAATAGAGTGTTTATTTAAACATCTTCTGAAATCTGTTTGTCTACTTGATCTAACTACTGACTTAAATGCAATAAGAAGGCATTTTAACACCATTAGTATCTGGATTTCAGCCAAAGGAAAGCTCCCTACTTTATATCTCTTTAGAGCGCACTGATGAAATGGTCTAAAAGCAGGTTTAGTATTACTTAATTCATTTTAAATGATAAGGCAACTTGCAGAGTGTACCACTGGAAAACGAAAAACAAGGTTCTGGATGCTAAAGGCCTTGTACCAGATTATGCTCTTCCTAATGTATATAACAGTGTTATTTTCATTTCAGGCAGTCACAACAGAGTTTAATCCTACCTGATATCAAGACATCACACAAAATTTGCTCTTGAAATTGTGTTGAAGAGCCTTTTTTTCCCCCCTACCACTTTGCAGTCCAAGTTTAAGATGTTATTTTTTTCTCGCTTGTGCTAAAGGCATTAGCGCAATGAAATTAAGCAGTCCAGATTTCTAATGCAAACTGCTTAGAGACAAGACGCTAAGTGATTCTAAGTGTTTTGTTGAGAGCCACTGTTTAAGTAAACATTACAAATTATGGTTATGTAGCATATAACGTAGATTGAAACCCCTGAGCAATGTATTATTCATAAAATACATCACTTTATCAGTTTGATCATGTTGCTTTTCTTTAAAGAAGAAGATGACAAGGTTTTTAAGTCCTGTTACAGAGCCAGCATGTTAAATGAGGAGAAGGATACATTCTTTAAAAATCCAATTTTTCTTCCTGGGCCCGCCCTTTGCTTACCTGAAGGAGTGACTTCCCTAAGATGTCCTTTCATATGAAACAGCCTATCTGGCACACTTATCTGTTAGAAAGTACATTTTACAATAATTTCCATAGGCTAATTCATCATTACACCATTTTTATATCTGTATTTTGTTTATTTACTTTAAAGCCTATTTGCTTTATTTCTTATTTAATTTATTTAATAAAACAGATTTCTATAGTAAAAGAAGTGGAAGGTCAAGGTAATTTCCATGCTAGAAGGCCAATAAGAAACTATAATACAATACAGGAAATAAAGTTGATGTAAAAGGCTTGTAGGGCATGGATCTATTTAATTACGTCTCAGTTAGGTTTTACTATAACTCATAACCTCCACGTGCAGATTCATTTCTACTGTAACTCAATGTGCACATTAGAAATAGATGTCAACATGTCACAGCCACACTCACAGTTCTGATATCACTGTCTGTGAGGATCACATGTCTGATACCGATAATGGAATGGAAATCTTGGATAGAATAAAATAGTCATGCAACAGGTGAATTTCATGAGAAGCGAAAATTGAAATGGTTCAAAACCACTGATCTGGTGCTTTTGGGTATTTAATTCAATATGTGTGTAGCCTTATGTAAGGAGACATGGAAAAGAGGAAGTAATGTATTTTGACCACCTCAATTATACAGGCTCTATAGGGGCTGCCTGCTAGCATCAGATCTCAGAAGTTTTTATGGTTCAGAGTATATGCTTTCTCGTATTTTGCATTTGCTACATCCTTTGCTTCACACACATCCATCCTAAAAAGAAAACGGTTTAGAAAAAGAAGGGAGGATTGCTGGAAGAAAATCTTAGGACAATCATGGAAATCAATATCAGTTTATTGGATGTACCCAGTATGATAATGCATAATGCTTTTTTTCATAGTCTATGGCTGTAATAAGAAGTAATTTTTGAATACAGCTTAATGAAGGTGTATTCAGCATAGTTCTCTTTTCCTTATCTGTGTTCTACTAATTTTAACTTGTTTCCTCACTTTATTGATAAACTTTTATTTTATGTTAAGGTAGTGTCTCCATATTATTTCTGAAATTGGTTATATCTTCTCTTCATCTTCCCCCACACACACAAATACACTCTTGAAGAGGAGAGTTGAAAACATTGAAAATAAACTTTTTGCCATGAAAACTTTTTATATTTCTGCACAAGATGTATTCTCAATGTCTCTTGCTTAAATTATATTACAATTATGCCCTTTACATATTTGTGGAGCCTCCGCCTGCTACAAACAGTGATAAAATAAGGTTAGAAAAAAATCAAATAACCTAGTCCTAAAGCCCTGGTGGATATGACCCAAAGATGATGTCGATGTGAGCCTATAGAGATGTGGCATTCATTAGTACCTAAGGTACACTCTTAAATTTTGGTAAATCTAAAAAGGTGGAATGAAAGTTGTTTGCAGTGTCTTACAGGCATCCCACCACAATTCTACTAGAAAGTATTTCATAAGCATCGGCATGCATCAGGCATTGAACATTTTATCAAATTAGACTATTTTATCAAATATAGTTTGAAAACTCATTTCCTTTGTGCACATGGTAGACATATTTTATAACACACAAGATAATCAACAATAATTCTTCCTAACAAAGCACCCAATTTTAACTAACATTGCAAGTTCCAGCAGGTAAATTTATCTTATTGGTTGTTGTGATATAGTGTCTATAACATACTTCCTTCCAAGAACACACGTTATGACTTCAAAGATCATACAATATGATCTCAATTTGATGATCTTTACAGGAAAAGATTAATCCAACAGTAATGTATTAGTTTTAAGACATATGATGAGACGTTGCACAGCATGAAAAAAATAACTGTTTCCAATTTTGTGACTATTCTCATAAGTTTAAAGGCTGTACAAATTTTTAGTGATGTCCCTTCTCACCAGGATGGTGCTGGCCTCTTTTCACTGGTGGCCACTGATAGAACTAGAGGAAATGGCCAGAAAATAAAGCATCAAAAGTTCCACAGGAACTTAAGGAATAAAATCTTAACAGTGAGGGTGACAGAGCACTGGAACAGGCTGCCCAGAGAGGTTGTGGAGTCTCCTTCTCTGGAGATCTTCAAAACCTGCTTGAATGCAGTCCTGTGCCACGTGCTCTAGGTGACCCTGCGTGTGCAGGGGGGTTGGACTAGATGACCTCTAGAGGTCACTTCCAACCTTAAGCATTCTATGGTTCTATGATTCTCTCTCTTACCACCCTTCTCACCTCACACACACATTTCTGAGACAAAAAGAGGTTTGAATATTTTTTTTTCTTTACCTCTGTGCATACCCAGAGTATCACCTCTACAAATTTGCCCTGCATTAAGCAGATGTTTAGATAAGCAACTAACATGTCTGCCACTCATCTGATGCCAAAAGACTTTTTGCTCAGCTTAGAAAAGGATCTGTATACATTGCCTTGCATAAAGTCATCACTCTAGTCATCACTCTGGAGACTAAGAAAGTGCTATGGGTAAATATACTTGCTTTGTTCTCATATTCTTCCCTGGGCAAGTGTGTATCAGAGAAAGAATATTAGGCTAAATGGACCTATGGACTCTTCTGGTCTAGTCACTCTCACAAGTTTTGTGGAGCCTTTTTGTTTTTTCCTCTTTTTCCCAAAATTATTTTTTTCGGTATTACAGAGTAGTTACACGAGCAGAGCGTAACATTTCTGGGCAATGTCTCTACGCAGTTCTCAAGTTGATAAGCCTGTTAAGTTAAAATTAAAATCTTTCACTGAGCTTTCGTATTTTTCAAGATGAGAACTGAGAAGAAATTTTTACTTCTACAGCAGCACTGGTGGCACATACAATAATTCCCCACTCCACCTCTGCCTTTTTTGTTTGTTTGTTTTTGGTATTTATACCATAATCAGATACATATTCTTCTTACTGAAAGCATTCAGACTTAGCTATCATTTCCTGGTTTCTATAGCCAGTTAAGTTGATATGTTTTTTTTTTTTTTTTTTTAACAATTTCCTTCCCAGATTCCTTCTATGAAATACTGGTAGCAAATACATAATTTATGCGTATGCAGGGGGGTTGGACTAGATGATCTCTAGAGGTCCCTTCCAATCCTAAGCATTCTATGATTCTATGATAATTTATATACATGTTTTTTTAAAAAGTATTCTGAACATAAGCACTGTCATATATTAATACATGCACTATAGTCGCATCTGCTAATTCCTATAACTAGAAGTTGTTGTGGTCTTTTTGCTACCCTAACGTGATGGCATGGGTGGGGAAAGCATTCATGAATCATGCAAGTTGCCTCCTACCAAGCCAGCAAAATTATCTCCTCCACACTAATCATCAATATCATTGACCTTTGTCATAAAACCTGGGTCACTCGTATCTATATCCCATTAAAAGTATCATCCCACGACCACTTCTTTGGGTCTATTAAAGTCATGTCAAAAAGAATCATTGACTTCTTGTCAAACACATCCAACCTTCCATGTTAATATATCCACAGATGCCTCACCAATCACCCAGGAAACAAAGCATGGTACACACCAAGCAATGAAAAGTGAGGACTTTGGAGGACCCTGTCCTCCTCCAGGGATGGTTTTGATGGTGGCAATGATAAATGACTGGGGATACTCCATACAGTTTCTCTCCCTTCCTGAGATGCACAATTGTGTAGATGTTGCTGTTCATTTGTCTTCTCTTTCTCCTCCCTTCTCTGCTGAGAAGTACAGGAAAAAACCCACTGATCTGGTAAGAAAAGCAGGAAGACTGTGGATTTTGCTCTATGATTTTTAAGGTAACATTTTTGCTAATTCCTCTTTGTCATTTTAACTTTCTAGAAACTTCCTCTATGCAGTCCTGTGCTCAGTGGAAATATGCTCTTGATATTGCTTTCTTAAAACCAAGTTGTACTGTAGGAGTTAGTTTTATTCCAAACTCAACCACTGACCGTTGTATGATACAAGTATGATGTTGCTTGGATACTGTATGATGTTGGTCTTGATGATTGGTTTCATGCTTTGTGATTTGGTTGAGCCACTAGAACACAAGAGCACCAGAAGACATTGACTCTACTTTTAGTTTGTTCACTGAAGAACTGTTACTCGAGTTATATGGATGCTATACGTAACCCGAGTTAAAGGGAGGCTCAGATCCTCCACTTCATATTCAGTCCTTTACATTTTTTATGCAAAGTGCAAGCCCTTCAGAGCAGTGACTGTCTTTTTTTTCTCTATGTTTTTGCACAATGGCTAACTCATCCGAATGGGAAGAGACATTACATACTATTGTAATGGAAACAAAAAGTACTAAAAACATGACTTTAAGAAGTTCTCAGAGTCCATTGCACATGAAGAGTTCAGAGAACTGTGGGTTTTAGTGAAGCAAATGCGCAATAAATGGATTCTCCAAATCTGTGAACACTAGACATGCCATTTTGAAAGAAAAAGAAACTGCCCTTGTCTCCATTTCATGCTAATTCCTTAATGGCTGAAATGCTGATATATATCCAATATAAAAGAGATGTTTTGAAATGAAATTTAACAGTCTTTGCAAAAAATGCTTTAACATCCCTGAATGGGTGCAGTACTCTAACTGCAAATGATTACAATTATTTCTTTATTAAATCCATTAACAACCTCTCAGGGGGAAACAAAAGACTGAATAAAAACGACTGGACACTTCTAAGAACCTAAGTAAATAATCATAATTGCAATGTAAAGAAGAACTAGAACAGAAATTATTATTAATCATAATAGCAACAATAAAAGAGACAATTTTGAAAGGGATGTAAGTTCATACGCTTCAGGGCATGAGCTAGTTTCTACCTATAAGGGCTCAGAAAGAAACTTCCCCTATGGGCAAACTGCTGTACTATTCATCTATTTCTCTGAAACATCTGGTGCCAGCCATTGTCAAAAAATGATTTCAGATCTGTTTCTTGTGTGCTGTGGCAATTTTTATGTTTCCGCAAGTTGAAATAAAATTGTCTTTACCTAAAACTAATTTCAAGGTAGAGATACTGTCTGTGCCAGCATTGTGCTGGCAGGGCACTCCATAAACTACTTCTGAACACAGTGCCAAATGCAGCCCTTTTGAAGATCTGCAGGCTTAGTCTGACAGTTTTGGCAGATGTCTGGTATACTTCAAGGGCGTTGAAGTTCATGCCAGATTTTCTTCTTTAATTTCCACAGATCTGAATGCACACATCTGGTTGTGGGAGGAGTTATCACATATCTACATCTGCCAAACATGGCCATTCTTTAACCCATGCATATTTCTTTAGTGCCTGTGTACCTCCTTGTGACAGGCTAATTCCAAAAGTGAGTTATTTCAAACATCATTTAATAGAAAATATTTTTAAAAAAGAGGGCAGTGGGAGAGGAAGGGACCCTGGTAGAGAAAACCTGAGCATGACTGGCTGGTTTCCCGTTGGACTCTGAGGTGACTGTGTGCTGTTCAAAGACATAAAATCAAGCCAAAGAGTTAACACGGGAGGTGAATTGTGTAAAACAAAGTGTGTGATTTTGGAATGGAGCTAAAAGCAGGAGCATTAAAAGTAGATTGACACAGAGGGGAATGTGGAATGAAAGTAAAGGGAGGAAAAATAAAATGTAAATTTACAAGTGGAAATTCAGATAACTTGCATCAAAATATAAGCGAGGTAATGAAATTATATTAATTGTTAGTCCTGAGCCAATAATTTTGGAGGAAAAACTTAATCAACATATTCAATTTCTGTTCTTATTCACACAATACCAGGACCTGGTTGTGAGCTGTTATTATTTTACTTACTCATAGTAGAGGCAGACCTATATTTCACCTATATATATTATATACCTATAATTTTTAAGTTTTTTTTAATTATCTCTGAAGTATTCAGTACATAAATTTTGACTTGTTTTTGCTGTAATTAGGCCTTTGGGTCACATGATACATTTGTTTTCCTCCAACTGGAGCTGATAACACAACCAAAGGCACCTGTCGAAGGGACTACCGCTATTCTGAGACTCTTCAGGGATAACAAGTGTAAACAACAGGAGATTTCAGAGCTATCAGAGCTTTGCACAGTTACAGCACATGCTCCAAACTTGCTTACACACAGTAAGCTTAATACAGTCTCTTAATAAACCTAAGTTCAAAATCTGGCTCCAAATCAGTGAGATGAAGAGGAATTTCAATTCACAGTTCCATATCACTTGCAGTGAACTCAAATCTTCAAGTAAAGCTGGTAGAGAAAGAGGGATATTTTTCTTTTTGTATGTTTATAGATTTTGTTTATTTGTTTGTTTGCAAAGGAAAAAGTAGCTAATATCACTAGATGTTCTTCATGTTAGATATTTAAATGAATGATAAAGCTTTCTGAAGTACAACGTCAGTGAGGCAGGCACCACAAACATGAATGTAGAAAAAGATTGTGAATAAAAAATAAAGAAAAACAGAGATCTTCATCTGATATAAAGTAGTGTACATGGATAGCCATTTTGCATCAACTGAAAATCTGACCATGGAAGTTTTCTGAACTCAAAGACTCTCAAATTTGTTTTGGAGAATATTGTCTGAGTGAATGAGCAACAAATCCTAAATGCTTGGATGACTGCTCCAAACAACTAAGCTTCAAGACAAGCAACACCTTGCCATAACCTCATGACTCTTATTAAAAGTAGCAAATTATGTCTTGTAATCAAAGGTCCTAGTAATATAAAATCACTTCCATTTTTTTATAGTTGCCTTATCAATACAGACCAGATTAAAGAGGATGATTTAAAGCAAGAAATGAAAACAGAAATTTCTCCTTTACAAAGTCAATACCAAGGTGCTGGTGGTGGTGACTGCAGCACTCTAGATGCCTAGATTCTCCATTTTCTTTCTGCCTTAAGCCTGTGGTGCACAATAGCAATCATGTTAGTCAAAACCCGTGATAATTTTACTGCAGATTTCAGCTATCAGCTATATAATATATTCCATAAAAAAACATAATCTAATTATAGAGTAAAAATATACCAGCAGAGACTCTTCAGGGAATAATAAATGGAAGGTAAATAAAAACACATGAAGAGTTTAGACCATGCACCAGGATTTTTCTTTATCCATCCACAGATGTTTAAGGAATGAAGGTAATAATTGACATGTCTGATCTGGAGTTCAGAAGGTTTAAATATGAAAAATTGTTGCATTTTGCCAAGCATTTAAATACTATTCTTCACTAAAGGTTTATCCATTTTTTTTTTCTTTTTTTTCTCAAATTCAAAAGGAACATACTTACATACAACTGAATAGAACTTGACCTACAAAGTTAAATAATAATGCTATTTTTAGTAGCAATTTCTCAAAAATGTGTAGAATTAACAAAATATATTCTTATTTAAATTGCATACATATCTTTTGTAAGAAGGATTTATTTAACTGTTCATTGGTAGGAAAGGTATGGAAACATAGCAGCTAAGGAAAATTTGTCAGTTTTTTTTTTTAAGCCCACAAAAGTTTTCTCTAAAGCCCATAAAGAAAGGAGATTATAATTTAATTTAAAAGAAAAAAAAAGGAGAAAAGAGAAGTTTACAGATATAATACACAAAGCAGTTTTTTGACAAATAGTACAAGCAAAGGGACAGGGAAGATAAAGAGGTGGCACTATAAAAATACATATAAAAAGATACTACATTGAGCAGATGACACTACGCGGGGATAAATGACATACTTAAAGGACAAAGATTAAAATGTGAGATTTGCTATGAGGCATAGCAAATGGAGGGAAGAAAAGCGGCTTAAAATTCTCTTCATAGAAAAATCTTGCAGAATTTAATAGTGAGCAAGAACTTTTCTATATAATTCTTATGCTAACTTTTATAACAGAAGTATAACTATGTGTTAAGTAAAATGGCTAATTAATATGTAGTTTAAAAACTGTAGAAAGGATATCACTGCATATTAAGACTCTACTTCAACAGAATATTTAAGCATATGCTTAACTTTAATTATGAGCTGAAGTTCCATTGATGTAATTGAAGTTAAAGACATGAAGTGCTTTGACGAACTGGGGTTTCAATTCAATAGGATTTAAAAATAAGTCCCAAACTAGTCTCTCTAATTTTTGTAGAAACTTGATGCTTTCATCCCTATTAAATACTACAGGGCATTTCCATGGGAATAAAGGCTTATTTGCAAAATCCTTTCATGTTTAGTTTAGGTTTTGTTTTACCTCCAAACCTCTTCCTTCAGAGATGACTCCTCACACCTACAGACATCAGGAACAAATGAGGGCTATAATATACATACCACAACTAGGACATATGAACACCAATAGATTAAATAAATTGGCTGCAGAATAACACCCCATTTATTCCTCCATCCACAGGCGTATACCTGATCATTATCTGGATTAATATATACCATTTACTCTATGAGAGACACGCACTATGACATTAAATTGCTCTTTTTCATATAATTCTCTACTAGACCATTCCAATCCCCCGTCTTTAGCAGCTGTAAATATTTGAGGTCCATTATCTTGGCTTTATGGACCACACATGATATAATGAAAGACCATTTTAAAAAGGTGAATGAAGTGGAGAACAGAAACCTGCATGGGACAGAATAAAAACTAGTTCATAAGACTTGTCGCACACAATAGCTGTGAGCTCTGGCACAAGAAAAGCTCTGCGAGATATCCGTGCTGTTAGGAGCCTTAGCTTTCTAGCTACTTCCAACCCTAACTCTTTCACACAGTTTTGTGTGAGTGTGTGTTTATTAATTTCCTTATTTTTTAATGTTTAGTTCAATATGAATGAATAGAAGGGACAGAACTATAGAGGTTACATCCCCGGGGAGAAGAAGTACAGCTGGTGATAGAAATTATCTCCTTCAGTAACAGCTGTGAAAGCCTTATGTGCCAGTAGCTGCATGTGAACCCTTTATTTTTGTAGTATAAAATGTGACAGGAAAGTGTAACTCTGGAGAGAGTATTTATATGCAACCAAACGCGTCCGCTGTGTATTACACGTCCTTGTTAAGCAGGCTGCTGAGTTCCTGTCCTGTTTCTGTGCGCTCTCAATTGGGTATGGTTGCCCATTCCCCAGCACTTGGGTTTGGGCACACAGTGTGCCATTCTCAGCTACAAAGTAACTGTGTGCTCCTAAAAATCATAGAATCATAGAATCATAGAATGCTTAAGGTTGGAAGGGACCTCTAGAGATCATCTAGTCCAACCCTCCTGCACACGCAGGGACACCTACAGCACGTGGCACGAGACTATGTCCAAGAGAGTTTTGAAGATCTCCAGAGAGGGAGATAATAGCAACAGTAGTTGGTTATTACCTGCCTCAATATACTGCCTATGCTTCTGCTGACACAGGCCAGCAGCCCTTGGCACTGCCAGAGCACACTGAGGGCTTAGTATCCACCAGGAACCACAGGTCTTTTTCACCAGAGTTGCCCCTCTGCCCATACTACCATAGTGAATTAGTGTCTCACAAGGACTGGCTTTTGCTTTTGTCCTTCTGTGTTTTCAGAAGACAGAAAATGGGCAAAAGTTAATCAGTTTCTCCATCTATCTAATATACGCTCACTCAAAAATGTTGAATTCTGGGAAATGAAGAGTTTTTTTCATCCCCTGCAACCCGCTTGTAAGTCCTTGTAGCTGTGCAGGTGGCATGCAGCAGTCATCAAGTTCTTCTAAAGGTGGCATCCAGGACGAGGTCCTGTCTGCCTGTCTTGAAACATCTTCAGGAAACAAGGATGGGAGCATCATTCTTCCGCTGGCATTTCTACCTGTGACCTTCGGAAATTGCCTTAAATACAGCCAGAATTGACTTTTGTTAAGTAAGGAGAATGCTTTCCTACCTCCAAGTCCTTATAAAATACAGTTAAAATTAAAGACTATATGCATGTGCCAAGTAATCTGCTCCCACATCTACACGAGCAGTGTCAGTAGGCACTTTCCTATGGAATTCAAGTGGAGTGGGGTCGGGACCTATTATAATTGAGATAAGTTGTTAATATACATTGCTTATTGCCTGCCTGGAGTTCTGGTCTAGCTAATAAAGTCACTCACTGGCATAACAATATAGAGTGCGGGAGCAGATGACACACTCTCCTATGTGGTTATGAGGTCTTTTATAGCACACCTTTCCCTTCACTATACAGTAGAGGGTATAGAAATATATCTCCATAAGCCTTATGCTGCTATATTGAGTAACTTTTTTAATGTATACTTTGTCAGCTCAGCATAACTCAAGCAAAATGCATGATCTGACACCCGTAGCAGATTAGCAGCTTTATGAAAATACCAGAATAGTCTAGCATCAGGAGCTAGGTTATACCTAATTGGCTTTTGGAGTGCACTAATAGAACCACTTAGATTAGGAAGAATTGATGACTTGTTTGTTTGTTTGTTTTAAATCTTTCCCTTTGTCATCAGAGGTTCATATTAGTGGCATGCCAAACGTGTAACACTAAGAGCAAAATTATATTGCAATCAACATATGAAGCCATCTGTTTTGTCAGGTGGGATTGTGATTGCGAGATGAAAAGGAAGCGGCATCAGTGCTGCAAAGCCCTTCCTTGTGCACCCTTCCTCCATCTCCCACTTGTCAACATTTTACCTAGGCAAATATCTGTGCAATGTGCTCTGCCTCTCCCAGAAATAGCCACAGCATGGGCAGCCGTAACTACACTGAGCTGCTTTACGAATCAATCACCTTTTAACTGTCAGCAGGTCTGAGAGATGATCTAGTGAATCCCACTCCTTCCACAGAATCCCACTGGATTCTGCTGGTGCTGCTAGAATTGGTGGTGAGATCATCTAGTGGGTAATTTGATGACTTATAGAAAACAAAATACTTCAATTATTGAGAGCATCTCCTGGATTTGCCTTAAATACCTTTTTTTTTTTTTTTGCAAAGACATCTCTATTACAAGACATAAGAGATGAAAAATTCACCATGTTTTACAGCTTGTTTCAGGGGCTAATCAGTCTTCTGAGATCTATGTGATCTATTAAAAAAGACATCCTTTGTCTTTCAATATTTTTAATTATTGACTTGTTATTCACCACCTGATTAAAAAACAAACAAACAAACAAAATCAACTTGAGATGTTGCCTAAGAACCTAAGAAAAAGGTCATGCAAAGATACAGAGATATATTTATGAATAACAAAACCACACACGACATGACTGTGGAATGTAAGTAGTTTAAGAGAAGCCTCTAAAGAAAAGAATTTTTTACTGTCTTTGATTAAATAACTGTTAAGCCCTAAATAGTAGTAATGCATTTTGTATCTTTGTGTATGGTGGCTGTTAGACACTGACTGGAGGACTGAGTTTGTCTTTGATATCAACAACTCTAAGAGGACACTGAAGAAGAAAAGTTCAGGCAGCATCTCCTGAAACGGTTTGAGGCCTGGAGAAAAATGTCTTTTATTGTGAAATTTCAGAAAGCTCAACCCATTTATTTTATCAGGAAGAAGATATAGAGTTATTTCTGTTAAACTGCGTTAGTATACCTTAATTGCAAAATTTAGGATAGAAATGATGTCACACTGATTGAAAATGATGCTCTCTGGTCCACAAGAATATGAATCTGTGAATCAGGCCTGGCTAAAAAAATCATGAGTTTTATGACCAAATTGACATTGTTCTTTTTTGAAATGGCAAATTTCCATGACAAATTATTTATTTTTTTATTTACTTTCTAATGAATCCTGTTTAGAAATTTTCCCATTTTTAGAATGTGACAGATCTCATTCTGTGCTGGATAGCTCATTGTGAGCACAGAATGGGTCCAATTATTTGAGCTACTTCTGGTTAACTGAAATTTGAGATGCTTTATCCGTTCCTAAAATTGTAGGTCCTGGTTACTATAAGAAGAGTTTATTCCAAGGTGTCCATTTATGCCCTTTTAGATGCATGCAAGCCTGAATTTAAAAAATAAACCTGAAAAAAAAACTTATGAATGTAATTCGTGTTTTGCTATTTAGCTAGATGAAAAAACAAACAAACAAACAAACAACAACAAAAAAAACCCACAACAAAATATGACTATTTTGTGAAGACTATTTTTTTTCAGTTTTTAAGTTCTGTGGATGGACGCATCCTTTTAAAACTCACACCATGTCTGACTGCAATTGTCACTTTACATTGAATTGTAACTTGACAAGAATGTCCTAGCCAAATGCAGCACTTGAACAAGACGGCACATAAGACAAAGAAAGCTGAAATAACATGATTTTCCTTTTCACTTTCTTTTCTTGAGGCAAAGTATTCTTCTGAAGTGCTGCTGCTGCTGCTGCTGCTGCTGCTGCTGATAATAATAATAATAATAATAATAATAATAATAATAATAATAATAATAATAAAGGATGTAATACTGCTATCCTTTGGTAATAACAGCACCTAGGCACCTAACTTAAACTCATCCAAACTTTTAAGTGTCAAAATTGAGATGGGATAAATCTAGACTAAAATAACAGAAAGAGGTAATGGACTGAAGTTTTTATGGAAAGAACTTCTGTATGTCTGTATTTTTTTTTTCAGGAAGGGATGATCTAAAAAGAATTAATATGAAAAACAGATTAGCCAGAAAAGGAGGGTAAAGATTTGTGTTTCTTTCCTTCTTATGAGCAACCAGTGGATGCATTGCTAGCCTCATATTAAAGCATGCAGTTTCGGAAGCTCTGATACTAGTCACAGTAAGCTGCCCACATTCATTCCTGGTTGTTTACACTATTGCAAGTAGGTATATATTTTTTTCCATGCAACAAGACACAAAGAGAACAGAATTGATGAACTGTGACCTGGAGACTGAGTCCCTCCATTTACTTTTTATAGAAAAAAAACCACAGTGTTGATTGTTCCTTGGACCATTTTCTGCCAGTGAAGTTTGTTGGTCCATGAGGAGCTACTTTAAAATGTAAGTTAGCTAGTACGTTAGGTTTTAACCCAGGTTGGCAGAGATTGCAATCTCTTTTGGGTTCTGGTGAGCCAGCTTTTTGAGAAAACAATGAAGATTTCTTTCAAAGAGAGACCCCAGAATACCTTGGCTAAGCAGTGACAAGGTAGATAACTCCAGACCTCACAAAATAGTCCTGCAAAGCAGCTTCACTCTCTCACTTATTATGTGTCCTAAAAGCCTTCAGTAGGACTCACTAAAAAAATCAACAGACAAATCAGAGAATCAGGTCCAATCTGCCACATCCATCACCACCTCCCCATCCCCTCTTGCCTTCCCATGTCTCATTTCCAGTTCCTTAAAACATTGCCTTGGAAAGCCATTCAGTACCATTACGTGATAATTTCGTTTTTTTTTTTTTTTTTTTTTTTTTTTTACTTTTCCAAGGGAAAGTATTGGGAGAAAGAAAAAGAAAAGCCCACAAAGGTGACTTCAAGAACAGCCCTGTCAAGAAACGCTAGGTTCCCCTGATGTTTAATGAGGAACATTTACTTTCAGGATAAATATAAAGTACTGTTTCCAGTGTTAGTGGAGAAGAGGACATATGCAAATGCACTGCTAACAGAATGCATGACTTCCAAGCTTGTGTGCTCACTCCCTTTTTGTCTGAAATACTTCATATGAGAAATGTGTTTTCTCCGGGGGGTGTACAGCAAGATTCTGCTCTACTACTTTTTTTTTTTTTTTTCCCCTAAATTAAGTTAAATGATACGAGCCCCCAAGGAGGCTAGTGGTGGTGTTTTGAAAGCAAGTAACTTCTGAGTAGATCTAAACTGCCTATGACAAGAGAATGAGGTGGTGGGGTAGATTAATGTGAACATTTAATGAGGTATGTTGTTACTGTCAACTGAGAAAGACTAAGACTTTCTCAGAAAGACTAAGACTAAGGTAAAGGGTGAAGAGTGGATGTGACAGAAAGAAAATTAAAAAAAATGTTTGTAGGAAATCTGAATTTCTATTTCTTTGATTTTTGTAAGCAGTTGCTCATTTAAAATTTTAGTCTTACCACGACGATGTTTCCTTAGTACTTTGCTGTCAAAATCACAACTTTTAAGAAAGGTTGCCACCCTAAAAGTTCTTAATATTAGTGTACAAAGACAAGAATAAGCTACTGAAAAGTAACAAGTCATAATCTTCAAGACAGTATTCCTCAAGGGAAGCAGATGTGAAAATCACTGAGGATTAACAAATTACCTCAAGGTATTTGGAATAGTGATTAAATGTCTTCTCAGGATGTGAACTCTTCTGTGCTATGACATACAGAAATGAAAAAGATTGTCCCTCTATGGATAAACAAGGCAAATAAAAAGATAGGAAAAAAAGAGTCCAAAGGACACAGTGACTCAGTTACTCATGAATGGTACTTTACGGCATTAAAGGACCCAGGAGACAAGTTCCCAGCTCCGTATTAAATCTAGATTATAACACTGAAATTTGTGCTTCTTGTCACTTTGTTTAGTCCTTTAGCCGTGGCCCTGTTTTTCCTGTATAATTAATGAATAGTGTTATATGATTCAAAACATGTTTATTGAGGAGACGCATAATTAGCAAGTGCTCAGGAAAGGAGTGGAACATAGTTTCTCATTTTCATCTTATCCTAAAGATCTCATCCACTGATATGTATGGTTCATATCCTGTTTCTCTGTGATATCCAAGAAAGCTTCATTCCTGAAAAATGTTTGCCCAATTCTGATTCTCTATGTAATTATGCTAATCAAATTTCTATTCAAGCTTATTTCATACAGAAATGAAGCACTGTAATTCACACAAATAAGATTGTAAGACTGACCAGGTCTTTTTTTTTTTTTTTTCCCCAATTATTTCCCAGGATTCTAAGATTTTTAGTCCTGCGGCTTCCAAACTATGGGGCCTGAGACTATACAACTATGAATTATCTGTAGAGGAAAATTCTCCTCTGAACATTCCACTGTCTGATCATACTTGTAATAATGACATCTCCTTGGCTATAACAATATTTAGAGGCAAGATTCAGAGTACAGGTCTCAAAACACTGTTAAGCAAAAAACCATAAAAATTAGTACAGAAAGAGGAAAAAATAGCAGTCAAGTACTAACATTTCTGCCAAATCATTTCTGCATTTTTTGATATGTGAATATTTTCTTATTTTTTTCAGCAAGAGCAGCTTTGGTCAATATAAAAGTTTTGAAAAGCTAGAATCTCTTATTATAGGTCTCTTACTATAGATTATCTTATTATAGACTTAAGAATCTAAATTTAGATGAGAATACAGCTAAAAAATCGCTGAAAGAATATAACATCTTCCCTGAGAAAATACGAAGACAAAAAATATTTGAAATTTTTATTGTTCCATAAAAGAGTCCTTCTAGAATACTTTTTGGAATTTTAAATGCTCAAAAGCGAGTCCATAAGATATAGATATAATAAAAACCCTTGTTATTTAAAACACTGGAATGGCACAATGAGTTAAATTATCTTCTCATCACACATTTAAAAATATACAAACTAAACAATAGATGTGATAAAATAAAAAGATATATGTGCCTTGTTTTCAAGAAACAAGTGATTAACAGAGGAAAAGCTAAGTGTGATATATAGGGGCAAACATTAAACCAATTTGAACAAATTTTATGAATATATGGATCATATATTCTCTTCCATAAATGCTTTTTAGATAATAATATCCTTCAGCAATGACAAAATGATTGCAGCTAATCTACAGTGTATTTTTCTTTACGTACTTTATATCCATGCAACAATAAAAAATTAAAATCTCAAAAAAGGAAAACAAAAAAAGACCAGAAGCATGGGAACAAAAAAGTTACTGGTGTTTTTATCATTATTTTTAAGCTAAAATTAATTAAAGAGGGAGCTAAATATGCAGGAACAGAGAAGCTGTTGTTTAAGCATCTCTCATGGTCCTTATTTTAGGATCTTGTCTTAAAAGATAATTTGTATCAGAACTTGAAAGATGAATCAGTTGGCATTTGATGACCAGCAGCGTCAGGGACTAAGATGGTTCTAAAATAGCTTATGAGACTTGAACTTTATTTATCTTCTTATATATCCCTGAAACTTTGCATCTGAAACTAGACTCTATAATACCAGCCTCTAAACATTTGATATATCTGCCTTTAATATGTGGATGTTTTATGCATCATGTTATATAATCTAAGCAACTTTTGCAATATCATCTCACTCCAGCGTCAGGATCCACCAGGATCCTCTGCCTGATGGCAATTTTCTCTTTCTGAGCTGAGAAAGAAAAGAAAAGGAAAAAAAGGAGAGGCAGGATAATTGGCAAGTGATCATTTCACTGATTAAAAATGACTGTTCCTGGAATCATATCAGCATTAACCTGAGCACCAGGCAACTCCTGTCTTATGCTTTGATTGGAAACTGTTTGCAAGAGGCAGAGTGGTGTTTTGCTGAAATGGCAATATATTGTCTAGAGAAGGGGAAAAATAGAACAGAAATTAGTGGCTATCTGGGTGGAGAAAACACCATTTATAATGCAATGTTTCTCACTATCCATCTTCTATCAAGCACAGCCACACCGGGGCCCAGTTTGGCCCTCTGTTTGAAAAGCGCTTTGAAGTTGAAACATACTTTGTAAAGTGCTAAGTATTATTATTAAAATTAATTGATAGAGTAACTGCTCAGTGCAGCTGCCTGCTAGCTCAGATTGAGTTATACTGCAGGATATTGTTTGTGCTGTACTGAAGAGCGCCATGGTAATACTGTATGACTGCCTTTCCCCTGGGAGCTCTCCCGAAAGCGGGACGTGCATCTGATGAGAGTAGCCCAGTGAGTAAAGTTTTAAACATGTACATAGTATGAATAGGAATTAAGAACATGTGTGGGAGGCAATTTCTGAGGGTTTTATAAGCACTAGTCTTTAATTAAGATGAGAATTGGCTTTGGCCATTATTTTCCTGCTGTGGAGTAATGGGTAGACCAAAGTTGAATTTGATATGGAAAATAAAGCTTACCTGAAATCTTTGAGATTTTTTTTTTTTCCAGAGCAGGGTCAGTCTCACCTAACTCCTATATCTTGTAGCATGGTCTCCTTTGATTTTCTTTGACTAGTAGCTGTAATTTTGGCCACCTTCACCTGTTCAGTTTAGCTGCCTAACAGGTATCTCATGTAGGTAGTCCATTGACCTAGGTGTCCATTGCAGTCAAGGCAAAAGAAACAAGAAGCAAGGAAAGTTCAGGTGAAGCAGGATGATTTAGGTCTGCAATGGACTCCGTCATTTACTCTCTATTATTGCCTGGAGAAGGATTTTGCAGGAAGCGAGCTTCGGTCCCTTACCTGGGAGGATGACCCCGGGCCAGGACTTTACCTCTATACAGAGGGAAGGTCCAGCTAGAAACCTGACCTCTAAGCAGTTAGATGGGGTAAACTGTCCCTGCTAATCACCTTCCCAGTGCTCCCCATTTTCTTTTTCATTTTCTGCCTTTTCTTTGAGTGTGAGTTATCTGAATCCTCTGCTTGTTCTTCCAGGTTTCTGATGCTAAGTCTTCCATGCAAACAGCTCTGCTAGGGTGCAGCTGTCTCATTTTGCATAGCAGACTCAAAACACAGCTCTCACCAGCCTGCATTAGGCTAACTTATCATTGAAACATTCAGACCTGAACCCCTGGAATTTTCCATCTGCTTTTCATCTGCTGAGCTGACGCTAGAAGGGCAACTGCTGCGAGAAACCCTGCAGGGCAGGTTATACCAGTGGGTGTAATTGCGAATCAGTAGCTAACGCTCTCAGATATAGGGCAAGGGACAGTTAATAAAAGAAAATATAGATCAAAAAGATATAAACACGCATCACAGCTTGATCCAAATCAGTGTTGTTGTTAGGTGGCTTTTTTATATACATATATACACTCATACTTTCTCAAGAGCATGTGTGTTAGCATGTCTCTTTCGAGGATGTAAGAAATCCAAGATTCGTGGAACTCCATCAGGATTTCAAAGCAGTCTTATTGAGATTCCAAGCAAGGAGAAGGGAAAACTCAGTCTCTTCCCCGCCAACAGTGTCACTCAGTTCTTGAGCAAATCAAATAAATAAATAAATATTTTTTTAAGTGCTTGATGCAACATGTCTTAAAGTACCAAGAATACAAGCCTGATCATGCAGTTTGCTGAACACTACTAAGGACTCTGAGGCCTTGTTTCTATCTTGCAAGGTGCATCTGAGAAGTGAAGAAAATGTATATCAATGGTGGCAGGTAAACTACCCACAACCACAGGTGAACAGTTATGTACGAACTGCTATCTTAGGGAACAGATAGAATTAAAACTTAAGCTAATTCCAGCTCAGGGGCACTCAAATGAGTCCTATACTCTGTAAATGGAGCAGAGAAAGGGTCTGTAGCAGACAGGAGGTTACACTTCTTTGTCAAAAATATTAAAAAGGCAATAATTAAAATGTGATTTAAATGATCTTTAACTTCTCTATTTCCCTGCATGTTTATTTGATTGAAAAGAAAAATAAATAAAAAATGGAAGCTCAAGAAAATGCACACAAATGTACCTGCATGTGCACACACATGCATACACACAGAGAAATCATCATATAAAATGACCAGGGCAAATCAAGGAAAATAATTATTGCAACTGAGGTAGCAGAAACCCCGTTATGGCTATATGCTAGTTCACAGTGTACAGTTCCAGAGGTCTGCAGCTAAATGCATTTTTCAGTATCTTCAGCACAATTTATTAAATTAAGTTTTAAAATGAATCACATTTATTTCCCACAATATTTTTCCCCTCCTCCTTCTCTGCTTAGCAGCTTGTTGCCTTACCTACATTTTAAAGGCAGGGTTTATCACAGTTGTATTTTGATTTGCTTCCTCTCTTTTTCAGACCTGATTCTGGATAACGAAATTATTCATATCTATGTGCTGGAGATGCTATCCATACACACAGAAATTCTGAGGATTGCTGGGAGGTAGGGAGGAAGAGAAAAAGTATCTAGAATGGCTTTGTGTGTTGTCTAATGAAAACTCGAGGAGCTTCATCTCAAATCAAAAGAAAGTTTTGTCTTCTGATAATTTGTGGTATGTGTCATGTCCAATAACTTCCTAAAGTGGCAATATGAAGGAAAATATGCTAGACCTATTATTTAAAGCCTATATGCCTGTCCCTGTTCCTCTTTTCCCACAAGGAGTATGCAACATTGGAGCTACTGTATTTTGTAGTCTTAAACCCACATTCATGATAGTTTCAGAGGTGGCCTGAAGGAAATCTGGTAAGACCTTTCCTCAGACATAATCCTTTGGCCATGCAGCTAGTTAAGTCCAGACTCTTTCTCTACACTTAATGAGTCTGTAGAGAGATTATTCTCCAGGTCTCTTTCAAATAGAGCAAAAAAAAAAAAAAAGTTCTAAATCATGTAGCATATGGCACACATTGTTAGGATAATTTTTACTTGAGTTTCATCTTTCTTCTTTTAAATTTAATATAAGCTAGAAGAAAAAATAATTCCCGTGAGTTTCAAGTCTTGTGTCTCCTGAATTTTAACTCATTTGAGCCATTTTCCTTTCTGTTCACCTTCATTGATCCTGGCTCTTGAAAGCAGGAAAAATTGTTACCACTTTTCAAAGTGATATGGCAAACATCACAAAAAGAGGTGTTTGCAAAATGGACTGTGCCAGAAGTCCTGCTACAGGAACCCTGACACAGGATTATAGCAGAGATGCTCATTAGAAGCAAATGTCAGAATGACTCACAGAGTCAATAAATTATAATGAGGAATTAAAATCGGTTTGGGATTTCTGAGAAGGAATTGCAAGAAAGGAAATAAGAAGTAGGGGGAACCAAACCCATACCTAGAAATGCCTTCTTCTATTTATAAAATATATAAAAAATGAATTCAGTAGGTAGTTACTGACAGGGATTTCACCACATTGTCTACTCACATATGCAAAATAAAATGAGCATCTCTATGCCTGGTTAAAATGTGATTTAATTCATAATAGTCAAACTATGAGCTTTCATCTAAAGCAAGATCCTCTGAGGTGATCCTTGGGGGCTTATTTCTTTATATCATTGCTAGAATACAAAGGAGACTTAACACTAATGTAAATTACTCTCACATATAAGGTATGCAAAATAGTATGTATTGAAACCTCCATGCATATGTAAATAAATATGTGTGCGTGAATATGTGAGTGCACATGAGTGTGAGTATGGGTGAGAGTTCCATATTAGGTATAGTTGTGTGAAGAACATATTTTTTAAGATCTTTATTCTTGATTTAATTTTCCCGTTTCCATAAAAAGGAGAGTGGCAAGATTATCTTTTGCATTTATTAGTAAGGATCTACTTATACAGATGCCTTTCTAAATTATGAATTCAATCATCATCCCACAGATAAATGTTGAGTCATAAAGGCACATGTTGATTTAATATCTGAGAATCAGACTTTTGAGTCAAAGGACTGAATCACATTAGAAGTGCTGGGTTAGAAATGGTTAGGCTTTGAAACTTAATACTACAGCAAATAAATCTGACAATACGTATTAAAATTGAGAAGGGAGGGGAAAAAAGATAAATGGCAGCCATGAAAGGATCATCAGAGTATTTTTCGACCAAACTGCTGCATATTTCAAAGGCGTATTATCCAGGCAGTTTTCTGTTTGAGGGCCAAATGAATCAAGTTGTTCATCAGTGTAATAAAGCATGTTATACTCCATATAAACATATACAATTTAGATAGAAAACAACAAAGAGCCTCAAATTTGTAAGGTCTGAAATTTACCCAAGGAGTGGCAAGAATATAAATTATGGGAAGAAATTTAGTTACGATAAACACAGGAATAACTTTTTTTTCCAGTGGAAATCTATCAAATCCTTCAAGACGTATGACTGAAATTTTATCTGCTTTGTACACTCAGGGTCAAATTTCAGAACAAGGAGGCAATGTATTGCCACTTAAAATGCTCTTAAGAAAAACTTTTGAATACAGACATGCCTATGAAAACACCAACAAACCTGCAATTGTTAGTAGTAACTGGCAAAACTGGATCACTGTGAACATGTAACTATGGCCATCCATTATAAATCCACAAGGAAAATATTGCACTGTATGTAAAGATTGTTTTATTTCCCAAGGATTCTATCTCTTTTTCTTATTAACATCCTAAATAAGGATGCAAGGTAAATTACAAACAACAATCCAGAAGATTTTCTGAACTGCCTAACCCTCAAGTTTTTTAATTCATAGTTGCTTCCCTAATCAGCCTTGAAGTTCTTTAGACTCCAGTGCAGGTGATTAAACATTCTCAGAAATGCACATCCTAAACAAGTAGTATTCTTCCACATATAACTTGACTGTAACACAACATAAAGCATATGGGTATCAGCCATTCATTAATTCTTCAGTGAGGGCAAAACAATCAGCCTTTTGGAAGGGTGTTGTGTCAATCTGCTGAAGAACAGGGCTCTTTCTGAAGATGTGGGAGATCCAGGTCCTTCTCAGCATGGAATGAATTTGTCCTGGACTGCAGTTGAGAAAGCTGACTGCAGAGTATGGCAGTTCAGAGAAGTGTCTCTAATGAAGGCACATTATCTATTACTTAGTAACAGAGCCTGGGAGAAGCCTTAGATATGCAGTTTGGACTGCCTGTGAAGACTTGCAAAGAGATGTTCTTGTCTCCAGGTGGTATATATGGAGCTTTAGGTCCCTATATAAGTGACGTGCTAAGAGTTACCATGGAGCAGTATCTAAGGTCATCATCTAAATCAGCTGAGTTGGACTCCCGTGTGAAAGAACATGGGCTAAACCAAGTGTCAGCTCCCTGTCTCTTCTCTCTCACTCTCACCTTTTTTTTTTTTCTTTCCCCCTCAAAGGAGATATCTGATCATCAGATTTGCCATCTGACAGTTCAATGGATTGGAAACCTCAGCAATCTAGACAGATGAGATTTTTCTCATTCTACTAAGTGTTACTGGATCTACAGGAGATATACATAGATATTGGGGTATTATCCCTAACTACTAGATACTCTCCAAAAAGAGCTGGCTGTGGATGCATTTCAAATATCAACATTCATGAAGCATTTCTTTTTGACATATGTTCTGGAAATATTTTGGAGAATTTGATCCGAAATATCAGCAGATTTGAAAATTCACGGTTTGCAGTAACTCTAGACCCAAACCCTCTAAAAGTATTCATGAGCCTCTCATAATTTTCAGGATATGTTGGACTATGTCGATTTACAATCTGAAATGTTAACATATACATCTAGGACTGTGCTGTCACAGTCATATTTTTAGGAAGCTACTCACTGAAAAGTCACATTGATTAGTGGGTCTTGCTGTCTGAATAGCCATTTGTGAGTGAATAAGGTGGTCACATTTTCTCTAAAGAGATGGTAGATTTCTTTTAATTTATTTTCAGATCCCTTTTCCTTCCCTTTCATGCTTCTGTTCACAAAGAAGGGCACTAACCATGGCATCCTTTAAATTACAAACAAAGGATTACAGTTAATGGCGACTGAAAAAGAAAGAAGGAAAAGATTTAATCCCAACTAAACTAAATATTTTGAAATTCATTGTTTGTTGAATGTGGAGAATCTGGTCTTCTTAGTTTTAGTCAGAGCTTTGGATTACCTTGATTCAGCATATTAAGTAAAACCATGCATTTGCTTTTCAAAGAACATGAGAAATTGTTCTAGAAAGGCCTTATTAGTTCTGCTTTTCCAGTTCTCAACAGTGTGACATTATGAACAATGATAGGTATTACAGACTTAGTAAAATGTGTTATTGTCCTTGCTGACAAACCCTGGCAAGCTGCTGTGTATGTTTTTGCAGAGCACAATGTCAAAACTTTCTCATACAAAGCTTAAGGACCAGTACAGTATAAACTACAGCAGGCAAAGATTAGCAAATTCCCAGTGTAGCTGTTTACAGATTTGCAACTTGGATATTCACTTGCAGGGCGTCATGGTTATATATTGAGCATCCATAAATCACAAAGCTCCCCGGCCTTGTTATGGAAATACGACAATTCTGCTCGGCACCTGCTCCACCCTCTATTTCTGTCACTTGCCAGAATGACAGCGGGCTATAAACGTCTCCACATCTTAGAGCCCCAGCTTTGATTCTGACGGAATTAAATGACCTTGGCCAAGATGATATTTTTGATGTGGAGAGCTTATTCCATTCTTCATGCAAAAGAAGCAGGGCTCTAAACCTGAGTGACAGAAGTCAAATCTTCTTGAAGAAAAAAATAAAATAATGTTGACTTTATTTTAATATTTCTTTCCCAATGTGCAGAAGTTTCACTTGGTAATTGCCCGACACAAATATTTATGAATGTCAGACCATGGGATTCTGTAGCATTCGCTCAGAGAATAACATCACTTAATGAATTCTACCACGCACATGGGACTCAGGTCTTTAATGAATAGGTCACTGTGATTTCTAGAGATGGCTGTCACTTTGAGATATGAGAATCATTTCTCTTTAGTGAAGAGGAGCTTGGATATGTGCATATTTAGGGGTTCTATTTCGCAAAACTTTAGACCTCTCAGGAATGATGCAGAGCCAGGGCTAAGATTTAGGAGATTTCAGGTGTCATATCACTGATATTCCCAAAGATTGCAGGAGTAAAAACATACAGATGAAAAAAGACAAATGCAATTACCCCTTCAAAGTAGTTATTTTTGTGTTATTGCTTGAGTCCTGAAGTACTGGAAACACAGCATTTTTTCATGCATTTTACTTTGAATGTTCACTGTTCATTTATTCATTTCATCATTATTCACCATCTGTCAAAATTTCAGTGTTGCCATTGTAAAAATTATAATTATTTTAGTATAGCTACATCTTTCACCTTCAGGTTTTTTTTTTTCTAATACTGAATGGGATGAACTAAAGTGACTATGTTTACCACTCAGGAAAGAATTTGAGGGTCCTTTTCCTGTAGCAATCTCATGCATAGATAGGTATCTACAAATATGCAAGGAAAACTAACCTCAGAAAAAATCAACTTATATCAAAATCATTTTTACTTGTCTCAGCACAAAGATAACCTGGGTCCTTGGTGAAGCTGAGAAAAGTTGTGGTTCTTTTAACTCATCAGTGGAAGGCAAGGTAGAAGCACAGCGTTATTCTTAATGACTCTCTCAGGGGAAAAAAGGACTTCAGTTCCCGTATTATCTGCTCAAACCAGTTTATTTTTTTACAAAACAAAAATAAAAAAGTAAGAAATAAAAATTTGTTTCTGATCTAATATAACTGTTACAATAGTTAAAACCTTCAGATGCTGTGGGCCCTGCACCCCCTGGACTGTGGTGACCACACAGAAGGCTCTGCAAGACAAGCAGCTCCTTTTACATCACTTTCTCACTACTCCTCTCTCTGCTCCTCCCCATCTCCTTCTCTCAGGCTTCCCTATAAAGCCCTGCATAGTCTCACTGGCCCCTCTTTTATCTATTTAACCCTTCTTTGTGAAGTCCAGGTTGACAACATCTACAATTTCTCAATGGCCCAGCAACTAATGACTGAAGGATTTGCTTTTTGTTGTTCTTTTCATTATCTCTTGTCTACTAGGTTGGGATTTTTCTGTGCCTCCTATCTACTGCTTTCCCCTTTACTTATTTTCCCCTTTGCACTGAAAAGATCCTTGACTGAGAACTTTAATAACACAGATGTTGTCACATACCACATATTCTTACAAAGAGAGGATTTAAAACACAAGGACGTTATGCCAGAAATATCACCTCAACCCTTCATGCTGAAGGGCACTTGCAAAGGCTCTTACCATCTTTTACTTCTCTTGAGGTTTTAGTCTTTGCATGCTGGTGCCTGAAGCTGTTACCTATTTTAAGGTGAATGACCTCAGGCAGAAATTTCTGTTGGCTGGTACTTCTCTACAAAATATAAATCTAAATGTTTCCCTGCAAAACATTATCTTCTAATTGAAATGCTTTTCTAGCTTAAATGCTACACATGGAAAACATGTCTCACGTTCTTTTACTTTTATGTTTCTTTTCTCTGCCAGATGTTTATGTCATTCATTTCAGGAGGAAATATGTCCGTTTGGGAATTCCAAGGGAGAGTAACACAAAATGTTTGTTTCCCCTTTCAGCTGTAACTGTGAGGCCTGTAGTTGTTGAAATTATATATGAAGTTTGCAGTTTGTCAATGTGAGTGATTTTTTTTAAAGTAAAAACAACAAAGCCTGACCTTGAAATATATATATCTATATGAAAAAATGCAGATTTTGAGCATAATAGAGTGTTACAAGTTTTGTCACAGTTTAAGAATTTGCACTGAACATGCTGCTGACTGCAGGATTGCTCCACTGTGTTCCTAATGCCAGCCTAGAGCAGCTAATTTAATGCTAATCAAGTGCTTAATCAGAAAAAAAATAACGAAACAAGCTCTAAAGAGCGATAAAATTTCCAAACAGTGTATCAGACAAGCATATTTAGACTGTTGTAAAAGAAAAGTCCTCTTCCTTTTAATTTCAACAGTCACTAGAAAATATGTGTTATTTGACAAATCAGAAAGCACAGACTATGGGAAGGAACAAAGGAGACTGCAACAAGGACCAGAAATCTCCACTTGCTGTCCCTGAGCTGTGAGGAAACTACAGTAGAGTTTTGGGGGGGATTTTGAGTGGTTCATGGGGAGTCCTTGCAATGAGGAAGCCCCTGGTCCTGATACTCCGAGATGGGATATCCCTGGCCTGGGATCTGGGCAGGAAGGCCCAAGGTATTAACCTTTATAACACTCCTTAATAGGGACCAAAGACTTTATGGTAACTTAATTTTAAACAAAAGCTGATTTGCACCACAGACAAAGAGTAATCCACATAAATACAAACCTGGTAGATGGAACAGGCAACTTTGTCCTTTAATAATTTTTTCTTGCTCTTCACCGCTCAATTCTATGCAATTCTTAGACTGATGAATAGCAGAGCTTCTTCTAAGAAAATTTCTGCAGATCAGTATGACCAGCAACATTACTTAGGTCTTGGTCTCCTGACTGCCGCTTTATGGATTTGGCTATAATGATGCCGCATTCTTTCATTTCCACCCAGACACGAGTGGATTTTAGCATATTCTGTTGTTCACTTGGGGCACTAAATCATTCTATTTCCCATGTAGGATACTCTGCAGTTTCAGGAAACCACTCACACTTTAAAGAAGAGCTTTTTATTCAAATAAACACAAAACAATAAACTGGCTTTCCAAAAAGGATGCTCTCTTAAACTGGCAGTGACATCTGTGCCTTAATCCACTCCCCTGACTCCAGAAATAAAGTGACAAATGAAATCAGTGACTTGAGAAATAACCATGTTCAGTTCAGCTGGGTACACACACACATACTGCTCCTGAGCAAATCTATCTTTTAAGCAAGTACTCTTTAAAGTAACAGTGTCAGATTCTGGTTGTAAAACAAAACAAACAAACAAATCCCAGCGAAAAGCTCTTTTAAAACATATGGCTGGAGAATAAATAATAAATAAAGCTGCTAGTTGATGAGCTGATATACAGATTAGTTTCACAGAAACAGCTGAAGATGTGCGGCTGAGCATGGCAGGTACACTCATTCTCACCAAAAAAAACACTAAAAATCCTACAGTACTCTATGGTAAAGGCTCTAAATGCTATTGGAAGCCAAATTGTCGCATCTATTAGGGTGGAATACTGCAATATTTGTTTTTAATAAGCATTATGTCTAGACTTCTCTCCAGTGTGTTCGTGTTCACAAAGACTAATCAATAGTTACTTTACTTCCTCTATTGAGTTTCAGCACATTAATTAATGTATCTCTCAGTAATCATGACAGACCTCATCACTGGATCAAAGGGAAGAGCCTGAAATTGGTTTTGTTGGTGGTGAAGCCATTTCTCTCTTCTCTCTTATGACCTTATACAAGGAGAATATAAGTGTAAAATGCTACCAGATCAGAACGATTGTTTAATCAGCTCATATGGTCCAGGTAAAAATATCTGCCCAAGATGAAGGCAAAGGAAAATCAGTTCTGATCTTTGCTTGGCATTACATATCAATTGATAAAATCATAATCATTTAAAAAGGACTGATTGAAAAGGAATGAACTTACTCTCTTGACTCCAAAGAATTTGGAATTAAACTTGTATTTTTTTTTCTTTTTTCTTTTCCTATTAAATTTGCATGGTATGCAGTTTTTGTTTTAGTACTGACAATAGTATGGAATAACACAAGTGAAATGCTCAAGTGGTTTAGTTCAACACACTGATGATTTCTAACACTTCCATTCCCTGAATTATTGTTTTACAACTTAAAACACTATTTCTTGACTACATACATATAATGTGACAGGAGAAGTCGCCACTGCAGGTTTATGAACTGGGACATAGTTGTAAATCAATATTGAAAATCATGGCAGTTTGCCATGTTAATTTAGATTTTAGAGTGCCAGGCGGCAGTTGCTCCCTCTCAAAGCAGTTCCCCCCTTGATTTTGAAAAAAAAAAAAAAAAAAAATCACAGAAGATGTCTATTATCTCTCATGAGCCATACTGGCACTAGCTGCTGTAGCGGGAACTGGTGTTGGTGAGATGCCTGTTTTAGAGACCTGTTTTAGCTCTGCCAGGGCAGCTGTACCTAGGAGAGGTGCATAATGCAGGCTAGAGAAAGATGGTTTATTTTATGCAGAGTCCATGTTGGCAGCCAGGGTATTCACAGAGTGACAGAACAGCTGAGGTTGGAAGGGACCTCTGGGTATTGTCTGGTCCAACCACCCAGCTCAAGCACGGCTGCAGCTGTGACCAGGACCACATCCAGTCAGTTCTGAATGTCTCCAGGGAAGGAGACTCCACAACCTCTCTGGACAACCCGTTCCAGTGTTCAACAGCTCTCATGGTAAAGAAGTGTTTTCTTATGTCTAGGCATAATTTCTTCTATTTCTGCTTGTGCTCATTGGCTCTTCTCGACTGAGTACATTAAGAAGAGTTTGGATCTATCTATCTTCTTTACTTCATATGTATTGCTGTTGATCCACCTGAGCCTTCTCTTCTCCAGGCTGCATGGTTCTCCTTGCATGAGATGCTCCAGTCTCTTAATCATCTTTGAGCCCCTTTCTGGACTTGATGCAATAGATCCATGCCTTTCTTTAAATAAGGAGCCCAGAACTGAACAGGGCAGCCCGGATGTGATCTCACCAATGCAGAATAGAGGAGAAGAATGACCTCAACACATTGTCGTGTATTTCTTCACTTTCGGGTATGCAAGCTGTCAGGGCACACTACTGAGAATTAAGGTTACAGAAAAGAAGTTTTAGCTCCAGTGAAATTGTAAGCTTTTGTCTTAGGATGCTGCTACCAGAACTTCATTCCTTGGAGACATTTGAATTGCTAACTGTTTTCTTGGGCTAGTTAAATGATTAAAGGTGAAAAAGCTATAGTGGAACCTCAGTTCTGAAAACCTCTTATACTAAAAACTTGAAAAAAAAAGTAATGTTTTGCATGTTTAACCTACTTGGATTTTCATCTACTCATTTTTAGAGTGCTTAGAGTATAAAATAATATTCATTTTTATGTAAATCATCCTTCTTGAAATCAAGTTATGTCGATAAAATGAGTTGCAGTTGCAGTTTTAGGATGAAGCATCTATGCTGAATGTATATTAGATGTTAAGATATCTCTGTACACTATTTCAATTTCTTCCTTTCAGCTTTCCTGTTTTTAATTTACTTGGTCTTCAAAACAAACCAATGCTAAAGCTAGTAAGAAATATCACTGTACCTGAGTTTTCTTTCTGAAAAATACTGTTTTCTTGTAGTAAATAAACTCTGTTGAATTGTCTAGTCTCCTTACAGATTCATTGAGGTACAGTGTTTGCTCCAGGCACTCAACTGTGACAGAAGTTGCTGTTACCAAGTTTTAGCTACTTTTAGGTTTTCCCAGTTGTGGGTCTTCTGAAAAAAATCACCAACACAGCAACTTGTAGAGGATATTCCACTTCTTTAAGATTGCTGGAGGCTCAAGTACCAACACTTCTCCTCCTTCCATTTTAGATATGAGACTGAAGCATCGTTTCCCATAATAAGACCACTGTCAGAACCAGGCAAATGGATATGCTCATGGGATACTGCAAATAACATTTTTAAAACAGATTGCTAAGAAAAGTGGTTCTAGAAAAGTGGTTCCTAGAAAGTGGTTCTCATTCTCTTTTCCATGACAGATAGGGTCAAAGTTTAGATTCTTACATCCTTTTTTTTTTTTTGGGGGGGGGGGGGGGGAGGGAGGGGGAACGTGAAAAAGAGGATGGAATTGATTTAAGCATGTTGCCAGTGCCTAATATAAGATAAGTATGAAGATGATCCTATGTGGTGTCTCTGTACGCGTAGCAACCATCTTGATGTAATCTGGAACCGTATAGAGTCAGATCCTTCCCTCACTGAATTTTGACTGTTGCTTTTATAGAAATAATTTCCCTCCACCCAATATAAAATAATATAATATGTAATAAAATGCAACTCTACTTCATTTCCAAATCCGCACATATCAACATCCCAAGAAAACAATAGAAGACAAAGCTCTGACTGTCTAATGTGTCATTATAATGAATGTCATTAACTACAAATTAAACAACAAGCAGTACATCTTGATTTTCTCCCTCTGAATCATAAAAAGTGTTATCTGCTTTGTTTCTCTTTTCTTTTTCGTTTCTTAGAATTTGCCAACTGTGTTTCTCTTGCAAATCATGGTTATTTTCATAATATAAAAGATGTTTAACTAAGGAAGAGTCTGCAGTTCTGAACTGGTGCAAACATCTGAATGTCACTCAATAATAACACAAGATTAACCTAAGGAGCGGCATTTATCTGTTTAGCAGTGTGACTGAGAATTAGTCTATTCCCCAAAGAAATGGATGCATGACTGTGCTGCCATACTGACTTGAAAGCTTGGACAGTGAAGGTTTAATTGCTTTCACTGCTGCAAAATGTAGTTTAAGAGAAAATGAAGTTAATTTGGACAGAAAAACAAAATATATATGTGTGTCTTTCAGGGTTATTCTAACTTATTTGCAGGTAAGGGGCTTGCTTAGCATATTGAAGAGATGAGGAGTTTGTAAGAAGCTCTATTATTTTTGTCACTTTTAGATCTGAGCTGAATGAACAGACTTCTACAAAAGGAAAACTTTGACATCAATGACTTCAATCACAACTAATCCAGAACACGTTCCCTTTTCCCAACAATATTTATTATAAATTTATTTTGCTGTTATTTCTATATACTACTACTTCCTCTGTACATATGTGATTCAATATCTACAGGAATTCTATTTATTCATAAAAAATTATCACCAACTATCTTCTACAAACAAAACCAAGCATATTTGTCATTGACTACTCTGGTCTTTTGTTGTAAGATCATAGGAGTAGGAGTAAGTCAGTATATCTATGAGACTGTATATATATATCTACGGAACAAGTCCGGTATACCTGTATGGTAGTGGCCAACACAGAGAGTCTGAGGATGAATAGTCTGACAGTGAAGAGTCTGAGGCTCCCCAGAGAGGTTGTGGAGCCTCCTTCTCTGGAGATCTTCAAAACCCGCCTGGACGTCACCCTGTGCCCCGTGCTCTGGGTACCCCTGCTGGAGCAGGGGGGTTGGACTAGTTGATCTCTAGAGGTCCCTTCCAACCTCAACCATTCTGTGATTCTGTGAATATAAGAATAGCACAGGTCCTGGGAACATCCAAGATTCATGTCAGAATGAGATAATGATGCGTCATACTGCCTGCTGTCAAACCACGTTTTCCATAAGAAAGCAATATTGACATAAGGATCAAAACAAAACCCATTGTTCAGGTCCTGATCAGGATAGTTACAAAACTAAGAATCAAAATCCCAGTGTGTGTCAGGCATCTACTTTCAGTGGAGAGCTATGATGCTGTTTTGATCTATTACTTCGGTAAAACTTCTGCCCCTCCATTTTCTTAGATAGGAGGTGAGAGTTCAAAATTCCCCTTTTGTATGATTTAAAAATCCCTACATATCTTCTTCAGATTTCTTTCATTTCTTTGGAAAGGAACCAAGACATGTGGAAATAAGAAGGACTGCTATGTTATTTGACAGATTTTTTCGGCCTTCGTCTGCTGGTACAGGGACTGTGGGAGTCATGGTGGAATGTTCCTGTCCACTATTGTGTCAGAACTTGGGGGTGCATTCATAGTTTTTTCCTTTGGGTATCATATTCTGCATACATGCCAAGGGGAAGTGCATTCTTGCCAAGCTCAGTTGTCTTCATACATATATCATAAACTAGTGTTATTGTCAAAGACAGCCTTTCCAGCAGCAGTGGAAACACCACACTTTCAGATATAGGGGTTTGAATTCTATTTGGGTGTGTTACCAGGAAATCTTGAATGACGATGCAATCCATCACAAGTAGCAAATGCAAACCTTGTATTTGCAGACTTCTAGGAGCAGCTGCACTACACAGACTGTCAAAAATCTCCGTGCAACAGGGCAGGGACACAACTGCACCCTAAGGCCAAGTGGAGGAGAGCAGAACGGGCATTGCTGGGAGAAAAGGAAACTCTGCCCCGTTCCTTGTATCGGGAGTCATATTATTGAAAAGCCTCATGCGGCTACTAATGAAGTACTAGTTAATTCCTGCCTTTTCTGGTTAAGGAATTTGGCCTAAAGTCTGCAGGGACTCCTATGGATTTCCTCAGCTTTGGAATAAATTGTGCTCATGAGAAAATCTTTGGGAATATAAATAGCAATAGCCTGTGGCAACTCTATGGGGCTACAGTATGATAACTACATGCATTTCTTTGGACCTTTTAAAAATCCTTTCTAATTTTTTTTCCCTAAACTGGCATCTTTATTTTTAATTGCTCTTTCTTCATATAAAAACATGCAAACATCTGACATTTTTCTTTCTGAACTGCTCCCACCTAGAGGATGCTTAGACTTTACACTGCTTTTAAAGTATTGTTCATCCAACTCACTTTGAACTTTAAAGCTTTTTACTGAGATAACAGGATCTACAGTGTGAGATCAAGCTTAGAAATCACAGCTTGAAATGCCCATCCAGGGGAAGTCATGCAGAAAATGAAACATATCTGACAGAACAAGACTGTGGTCGGAGTGATGAGACAAAATCAAGGAAAAGGGCAATGAGGAGAACCCCAGACAGGCAAAGACTCCCTGGTGTTGCTGGGAGAAAAAGAGGGTAAAGATACAGGGGAAATGAAGAGTTAAAACCCACCTTGCAAGTCTGAGATTGAAGTGCACAAACGATTTGTCCCCAACTCCGCCTCTCCTCCTAACAAAGGTCATTCTGGGCGAAAACATTTTCCCGTCTCTGTATCTTTGCTTTTATTTTTGCCTTTATCCAGGGGAATTTTGTCTAGGTGCAATTGCTCTCTCTTTTTCTTTTTTTTTTTCTTTTTTTTCCAAACTGTTCTATATCTTAGTTGTCTCTTACAAAAAAAAAAAAAAAAAAAAAAAAAAAAAAAAAGAGACAGAGGGAGGAAGGAGGAAAAGGAGACTGTAAATTTAGCACTGGATGGACTGACTGCTGTGCAGTCATAGATGTTTTAACATAGGTAGGAAAGGTCCATTCCTCACTGGCATCTTGAAGCCCATCTCATATCCCACATGATTCCTCGGATAGGGGATTCCTTGGGGAATTCCCGCCCTGTGCTAATTCACTGCACAACAGGCCTTCAACCTCTGACATTCAGGATGGCCTTATGGGCCCAGTTCAAAACATACAGGCAGGAACATCTATCTCACTTCCTTAGCAGACTTTTTTTCTTGGCATTTTCCTCATATAGTCCATTTGATATAGCAGATGAGAAAGCAACATAATAAAAGCAGCACGCCAACGGTTTTTGTGCAATGAGCAGAACCTACCCTTACAGGTTGTCATCCTTCAGATTTTCATTATCTGGAAAAATAAAATCTGTTTAAAGCATATCCAGAAGAGATCAAGCCTCCTGCAGTATCAGGTAAAACAGCAATATGAGTGCATGGTCCTTTTACCTGGATGACCAAGGGCGCGGTGGCAGCACTAGGAGATGAGAACCATCATGTTTCCCTTGTTTAATTCACCTCTAGAAAGCATAAGCACAATCTACTATTAAAATCAAGTCTAGCTAAATTTTTAGGCAATGGGTATCTCTGATAAAAATTATGAAATTTATCAAGCTTTGAGGACTTTTTGTTTGAAGGTATGCTTGAGGAATAATAAAAAGTAAAGACTTTCTAGCACTTTATTTGGCAGAAAAAAATAGGGGTGAAATGTTTTCATAAATGTAGATCAGTTTAATTTGTGTATGATATGCAAAATATATAGAAGTGATCTGGTTAGAGAATTGAAATTTCACATTTGTTCAAGTCTGCTTTATGCCATTTTTTGGGAAAAAAAAAAAAAGAGTACGTAGTATTGAATAGAAAACCCTTAATTTTTTTGTGTGTATATTTTCAAATTAAGTATTATCTTTTTAGGTCCATGATTAATTACTTAAATCCAAATATGATTATTCTGCATTAATTAAAAGCAGAATAATATTGTTTGTTATAAAAATAGCCTGTCTGACTTAAATAAATAACTTTCAGTCAACCTTT
>NW_010587869.1:0-24613 GCF_000705375.1 Tinamus guttatus
TTAACAACTCTATGATTCTATGAAAGGAAGCAGCCTGCAGGTTTGCAGGGCGCATGGAGCAGAGAGCCGCTCACGGAGGGCCCTGGAGGTCCTGCCTTGTGACCCAGCTGAAGCAGAACTGCAGCAGAAGGAACAAAAGGCTAGAAAAACTATCAATTTTTTGGATAAAAGTTTTGGTTGGCTTGGCTGTTCTTGGAAGTAATTTATTCAAATTTGAAGAGTTTTGATAAGCAAAGAAAAAAATATTTATGCCTTTTTAATGTGTTTTTTTGTACTTTATATTCTGTGTTGGCCTTATTGCTGAAAGCTCAGGAGAGAGGTTTTTTTGATTTTTGTGGAGTGTTGTGCATTTGTTTTGAAGGTAGCCAGGACAACATTTCCCAGTAAAACATTAAAGAACTATATTAATTAATCTAATTGTTTTAGTACTCTACCACTACTCTTGCAGTTTTAACAGGAAACTCTCTGTGCTGGTGAATGATAAATGTTTTGTGTTTGCAAATTTGCCCAGATCTTAATGTAACAAAGAGGCTTCTGTTTCTGCTTTTCCAGACATACTCACTTTCCCTTTAGCAATTCTTAAGGGATTTAAGGCACTTTGAAATCCATGGGGTGATGAGCATTTAACTCTTCAAGGCTCCTTTGAAATCCTAGCCTTACATTCCAAGCCCCTTAACCTCAGCTCTTTGCAGAAATATTTAACTACTGTATCTACTGTTGAGTCTCTGTGTTTTCAGTGATCTGATAAACTAAAAACTGAAGTAGGCCCTGCAGGCATTGATATTCATTGCTAAATCAAGCTGTGAACTTTCTGAATTTTATTCTTCTCAATAGTAGGTTATGACTGAATTCAGATAGACATATTTGACTTTATGGTAACTTGCTTTATATTTCGCTTGCATTTTACTTTTAGGAATTGGACATGAAATTATACTTATCATAATAAAATACATACACATATAGGACCTTTAGATCTCATGTATATGTTTTAAGGGAATAACGTATTTTATGTTAACATGCATAACTGATAGGGCCATGTAGATATTAGAATGTAATTTCTTGAAATTATTAATGAGTAACTTTTGCATCTATGCAATTTAATATGAAATTACATTTTTTCCTAAACTACCAGTGTGAAAACATCATGGCATGGCTTCCACAGCTTCATATCCCTGCCAAGCAATACCGGCATCCCCGGAAAGTCCCCTGGCACAAGGGTGGGCTCCAGCCCTCTCCGCTACTGACCATAGCAGCGAGCAGCAGCAGCGAGGACCTCGCCAAGGGCTCTCCCTACAAACAGGCCAACAAGCAGCCACCTCCAGAGCCATGACCTGCGTCTCTCACAGCAGTGGCAAACGGAGAGCTGTCTGGGTACCAGACTATCATGGCCAGGGCTGCCTTGGACTTTAGAATAGTTAGATGTTTCAACACTCCTGTATGTATTATAGAGAATCCCAGTCAGAAACAGAGCCAGGGTAAGGACTTCAATGTGCTCCTTTTTCATTACGTTTCCTTCTGGGCTACTGCTGACTTTTCAGATATAATGCTTAAATGACAGAGTAAGTCTGCTGCCAGATTTACTTTCTTCTGCTTCTTGAAAATCTTACTTGAATTTGGGATGAATTTAGGATTTAGGACTCTTTCCTAACATAACAGCCCAGCCCCATGTATCTGTAATACCATTCTTTAATATTTCTTTGGGCTCTCAAATGAAAGGCACATAAGCAAAATGTATATATATGAGTTTTGGTCCAGTTAAGTTACAGCAGAATATACATTACTAGGGAAAACGGATTATTCATACTGCCTCAAATACTGAATAATCTAGATTCATGTGATGATTGAAAATAAGGTGCAGCACGAACGACACCCCTTGGACTGATTCAGGGTCCAAGCCCTGTGAGAGTGGGTGTTGTGCAAACACATACACACATCTAGTTTCTTAACAAAGAGTGAGCAAACAAGCAAAGAGAACAAACACAAGTTGCTTTCTAACGATTGCTGAATGGTCTTTACTGAACTGAAGGGATCTCCCACTTAACTGAGCTGTTTTGGTGGCCAAGCTGCTGAACACACAGTATATTTTTTCCTGTCCAGAATACTCTTTCCTGTCCAGGCAGCAAACTTTTGACATTTGGACATTACTTCTTAATCTAGTGGTTGTAAATAGGTGTTCAGTATTATGCTTTCCAGAGGTTAATCAGAAAGTATATATTCTTTCCCGTGTCGTAAATATATACTAAGCTTGAAGTATCACTCACCTGCTTATACAGACAGAAGCTCCTCAGAAGATACAGCACTGTCAAACACAAAACCTCATCTGCAAGGCCCAGAGGAAACTCTGCAACATGAGAGTTTTTTTTTTAATAGAAGAAATTTTATATAAATACTTCTAGTGTTTAAATTCGTTTTATTATAGAGGCTCTAAAGAGCAATCACACTTACCTAACACTTTGAGACATGAAACGTGTCTGTTTATACGAGGTCAGTAATTCAGGGTAGTAAAAAGAGTGTTACATTTGGGAGAGTTGTTAGCTTGAACAAGTGTTTCTGACTGTGTTGATACTAGGCAATAGTCAGTCTATAGCTATATCATCCAGCAATATCTGACTGAGAATTGCTGAGCAGGTTACAGGAGCAATGTGATATCTATATTGATTAGCTGATTGCTTGACCTCCTCACTATGGAGGTCAGATTCATTTGTTCAAGCTTATTATTGAAGTCATCATATAATATAAATGTCTGGTATATATTATTATAGCATCTAAGTAAATATTCAACTTTATAAATTCACAGTTACAAACCTATGTTTATCTGAGTAAACTCTGCTCTTTTTCTAAGCAGGAGTTTGAGCTCGTTAATAGTATTCCTAAATCAAAGTTTAAACAACGGCCCTACTTTTAGCTAATCTGACCTATTTTATTCATGTCTAACACATGTTTTACCCATCAGAGTGTCAACCTGAGTGCCGTACCATCATGATGGGTGCTGTGTGCCTGGCACTCTCTTCGGAAATCCAATCATCTTGTCCACTGCCCACCGTCATCACCAAATTGTAAGCACTGTCTTATCACTCTGCTTCTTTGGAAAAATGCAATTTGCTCTAGCACTTTTTTTATGTCCACCAAAATGTTCATCTCTATTGAGAGCTAAGTGGACAAGGGCCATGACTAAGTGGCAGTGCTATCTTCAGTTACCTAGAATGTTTCCATGGAGGTTTCTGCACCAGCGAAGTAAACTGAGAGGACACACAAAATACTTCAAAAGTCACGTATTTAGAATGGCAATATATAGCTTAAAATGCATTTTTTTTTGCTAATGTAACTTCTTTGCATGATTTCATAGTGAAGCTGCCATGTTAGAAAAGTCTGAAAAGTCTTTGTTAGTTTCACAGAATCATAATGCTTATAATGTGATTACGAGAATACAGGTCACAAAAAAATCCAATAGTGTCTTGATCAAGGCTTAAACTATTTGTTCTGCCTAGAAGCTAAAAGCAATAAAAATCTATTAATACTTCTGTAACTATTTTATTATTTCTGTCACTGAGCTTGTCACGTGCAGTGATGGTTCTAATACACCCCAACCTGCTTTAGACATGTTTCTCACACCAATATCAAATTAGGTATTTGTAGACGATACAGAAAACCCTCAGGGTTCTAGCAGAGACAGTTGTCTCAAAGCAAAGTCATCCTAGTGTGCACTGCCCAGCTGGCGAGGCCCTTCTAAAGAGGTTTTGTTTTCTATACAAATGTTTCTCTGAATAATTAATCAGTAATTTGTGGGTTGTGCCAAGGAGCTTGGGAAACTTTTGCTTGGTACAAAGCAACAGATTTCACTCACTGACTACATATTCCACCTACTGTGCAGCCTTTGGCACAAAAAGGGCAAGAAGTGCAGTCTCTTTTGTGCTCATTTATTTACACTTTGCCATTAACTAAAGAGTCATGCCCATTGAAAAGACTAAATTGACTGAGATGCAGGGAAGTGAGGAAGAAAATATCACGTGCAGAATGTGTCACGAAAAAGTCGCTTGCACGTGGCTAACAATGACTCCTGATACCAAGTCAGACTTACTGATAATTTTTCTTTTCTTCCACCGTGCACCTGTGTAACAGGTAGTGGGATAAGTTTATCTGCAAAGTACCTGCTCGCTACCAGTTTACTTTGACTTTCAAATGGTTTTATTCTATCTGTACCTATGTAAGTCCAAACTGAAAAGCCACCCAAACTAAAAGCATAATCCCTTCAGCTCTTTGCTTTTTTAATGTGTTCAGAAGGATAGCAATCATGTGTGCAAATTCATGCAGCTAATAGGGGCCATATTTTGAAAAAGTGAATCACTGTATCTGTCTTATTAATGGTGATTAAAGAAATGAGATTATGTTCTAAGATTCATGTGACTCAATTGAATGTATTTAAAATAAATACATTTTTTTCTATTCCTTTCTTAGCCCCCTGAGAAATTAAATCTCATATAACATCAGTAACATAACAATTATGTATCTAGTACAGTTGCCTACATTATCTACTTAACTACACTTTTATCATCACTAGGGTAAAGAGAAACTCTTGAGGCTTCAACTCATCTGCTTTGGGGCTCTACTCAGAGACAGTTGACAGAACCAGCTTCATCTTCAGCCTGGCCTGTTCCTGCTCCATGGTGACCAAACTGTTCGTAAAAGAGCTGTTGAGCCCCTTGGCTTAAATGCTTCATTGCTCAGTGAAAGAAAAGGTAGGATTGCTCAGTGGGGGGAATGGATTCAAGGTCAGCAGTGGTATTACGACTCTAATCAATTCCGCAGCAAAGATAAACTTAGTAAGACATCACTGAAGAAAATAGATTTCTGGGATTAATTCTGAAAATAATGGAGACTACAATCATATGAAAATTCTTTCTTAAGGATCCCCTTTTGTTTAACAGTCTTGTAATTTTAGCAGAACATAGAGACTATAGACCTGCCATATCCCACCAGGTGAGATCCTACCCCTCTGGGAACAGGCTGAGGTACCAGTCTGCACACAGAGCGACGTATCAGGGAAAGGACACGCTGGGCTAGATGGGGAAACAGAGCCCTGCTTGGTGGAAACCCCTCGGCTTCAGTGCAGCAAACAGCCGAGTACAACACGGTCTTTATGTATTTGGGCCTCCCTTGTTACAGCAATGTGCAACAACGATGATACATTTCCTCAGCTTACACTGGGATGTCTGGCAAAAGCTTTTTCTCTGTATGGCTCAGCTGTGCCTCAGAGTGCCTAAAGACTGCCCAGCAGAGGGAAGGAAAGGGGAAGGAGCAATAATCTCAAGGACCCCCTCCTTGCAGACAGAAGGACAACCAAAACCCTGCCTGTTCAGGGCCACGACAACGCGGTGTGCTGCAGCCACAACATTTTGTGAAAAGAGACTAAATTCGCATCTGTCAGTTCAGATATTTCTGATTTCTGCCCATACTTCAACACTGTAGCAGGAGGCAGGCGAGTGCAGGAGGCTGATGCCGTTCCAGGCCCGCATGGTGACAGGTAAATGATTACTTTTCTCTATCCCCACCTCTGAGCTGGGGATTTTCCACTACGCTGTCTTTGCTCAGAGAAAATTTTAAAATGGCAGCAGAATCCTGAGCTGTCTGATTTTAGTGCTGATAGAATGGCATTTGATTTGCTGGACTAAGGAAGCTGCTGGCAAAAAATGTTACAATTGGCAATTTACTTGTCTCCATGCATATTTTGGCTTCCTATTAACGTTATGAAGTTTTTTCCCAGGCAAGTGCAGAATAATTTGAACATCTGCCATGCAGCCAAACATAAAGTTGATGAGTGTAGTTTATACACATAGCGTAATGCCAAAATGTAGTCTGATATGTTATTTAAAAAAGTGTCAATGCTACCAATAAAAGCTATAATCTCATTGTGGAATGAAATGATTTTTCTTTTTTATTGGCACTGTTTTTTTTTTTTCCCATCAGGTTCAGAGTTTGCAAGATCAGGAACCCTTCTCACACCAAAAAGAACAGCATGAGGCTTCTTACTGGAGTAATATTTGTGCTTACTCCCCTTCTCACCTCAAATATGTAACTTTACATGATATATTAGCATTATAAAACTCATAGCTCTAAAAAGATTTGTCAATGCCTTCATGAAATACCTTTTGAATACAGATCATAGAAATGAAAGATGGACATAGTCTACAATACTAACCTATTGCAGTTCAGAAGCCAGATATTTTATAATCTTACAAGCATTCTCATTGCTCATAAAGCGAGAAAGCCCTGCATTCTCATTCAGTACCTAGCAGTTTATATTACATATCGTTTTGCATGGGCTCTGAAGGTTTAACATATCCATAGACTGTATTTGCATAAATGGACAGCAGTTAAATTGCACAAAAACCTAGAAAACCGTGTAGCGGGGTGGCGAATCCAAAATTTAGAATGATAGAAAGTAACTCACATTAAAACATCCTCTTTCCCCAACAGTTTGATCTTCTAGAGTCCACCTTTAAAGGTGGCTCTGGAATCTCTAATTTTCTGCTGACATTAGTGACCAAGGTATAGCAGGCTATATTGCCTGTTATTTGTTTTTACAATATTATTTACAATACTGCTATTACAGTATAAAAGTAGTAACTAAAAAAAAAAAAGTTAACATCTCTAATTGATTAAATAAATTTGCTATGAGAGCCTGAGTTTGTTTCTATCAAACCAAATTTATTCTCTGCTGCAGCACACAGGAGCACACAGGAAAGACAGTAAAGGTTTGGAACTTTATTGATTAATCTAAATTTTCATATTTTCATGCTTCACAGGTATTATTACATCTTGCTAGTAAAATTTCCCTTAAAAATAGTGGTCACAGCTATTTATCCACCTTAAATTCAAACTCCTGGTTTACTACAATATTCAGCAAAATTCATGCATGTTGAAAATTCCAACGTAGTAATACACACTAATAATTATTTTCTAAATACATTAAACTCTGATTTTCTGGTCTATGTTTTTACTTTTACACTCTTTGAAGGCTTTTTATTTATTATAGATCTGTTTCTTAATGAACAGATCTGAAAATGAAAGAAACAACAAAACATGAGCCATTACTTGTCTTAAACAAAGAAGAAACTAAAATAAATAATTGCAAAGTAATGAGCAGCAAAAAGAAAGAGTGAAGCAAACCCTGCATCAGAATCAGTTTTTAACTACCTACCTCCTAACTGAGCTGAGATTTCCAGGCTCACATTCTGAAATGTTGGACACTGAGCAACAGGCCATTTTACCTGAATATGATGTGAATACTACAGAAAGAGAGTTTTAGCATTTTTGTCTTTTTTTTTTTTTTTTTGGTTGTTGTTGGTTTTGTTTTGTGTGGCGATTGCTTAAATCTTATTTTAGTGAACTTTCTAAAATTACATCACTAGTAGTTCAGTGCTTACTTTGCCTTAGTAACTTGTTAACATGAGCCTTTTCGAATTCCCTTGCAAGGAGTTTTATTTTATTGAACTACATAGTATATGTCTATAAATTATGTTTCTATTACTTTTTCATTTTTTGTGTCTTTCAGTAAAAGATTAACTATATCAATATAATTTAATGATCTATATATAATTTTAATATATTATGTAATTACGAAGTCTGTTTTTAAAAAGACTTAACAATGAAAAAGCAATCAGATAGTAAGCTTTTCCTTTATAAATGACTTACAGCCTTAAAAATATTAGATTCCAGTAATTATTGATTATGGGATTCAGAACAGTGTTTATAACTTATTATAACTGACTTACTCCACCTGATTGTCATGATTCCTCTAACCATATTTTTTGTCCACTAAAGTCCAAAAATGTCCTTAAAGATCAAAACAACCAGCTGCTAGGCAAGTGTAGACTTCCACCTTTAAAGAACAGCTCTGTTTCCACACTGCTCTTCTGATCAGAAGTTACTCTGACTTCCAAATCTCTCTCTCTCAAAATTTAGAGATAAAGTCAAGCTTAGTTGGGGAGTGCAAACTGGGCATGAGTAGCATGAGTGAAGTGAGTCACTGACAGGTTTTTTAACTGTTCAGGGACACAAACTGGCCTTTTTAATGGACAGAATTTCCAGAATGGATGATGTATTAATGGGCTTCACCAAGCCACGGTGTTATACATGTATTTACTTGGTGGTGAGGAATGGCATGTCGTTTTACGAAGAATGCTTTTCTATATACTTCATTAGTATTTATTCCTTATTCTCTTAAGACTTTTTGCAGATTTTGAAGGGCCACGAAGCAGGTTTCCTGGCATGTCTGTAGACAGGGCCTGTCACTCTGAGCAGCATTGAACAGTGCAGGATAAGAACCAAGAAACTTGATCAAGTATTCAGATTCACCTGTGCTATCACATTTTTTCACTTCTAAATCCAATCAAAACATATTTTGAATGCTACCAACTACTTAAGTATTTATCTTTTTAAAGAAAGCCAATTAATACTGCAGTGTGTCCTAAATGTGACAAAAAATCTCCTGATGGAAGATAAAGAATGGCGGAAATAAAGAATTGCCATACTCGAGTGAGGGCTGCTGTGCCTAGAAAACACAACACTGAGACAAAAGTTGCAGATATTTCAGGAAAAATGCAAGAAATCCCACACCTTATAAGTATAAAATAACAGGAAAAAAGAAATAAGAAAGGCTTTTTGATCTGGAGGGCAACTTCCTTCACAAAGGGAAAGATCTGTGTATTTCTTGTATGCATATAAATTCTATATAAGTGATTCCACACATTTCTCAATCTTACTTAAATATGTTATTTTTTTTCTCCACTATTGCAGATCAATACTTATTTCTTCTAAAATCCTGCCAAACATGTCCAGTGATCAATTACACCAAGTTTATTAATTTATTACACCAAATTTATAACAATTAATTTATTAGTTAATATTTAGTGATGCCAAAACTATAGTACATAAGACTTGTTGCAGTCAAAACATGAATAGTTGTTTTACTGGTTAGCTTTTTCATTCCAATAAGGAATTGAATATCCTGTTTTTGCACACTTATCTAAGCTATTATAAAGCCAGCATAAATTGTATCCCATTCAGGTTTCCTTCATGAAGGAGAGGATGTACTAATTTCTAAGTGGAAAGCTGTTTTAATGTTTTAATCATGGACTTTTTACTCATATCCTTGAAAACTTTTTTTAATAAGCAACATTTTTTCCACTGCCTTGTAAGGGACATTTTGCTTCACTGCCACATGGGTGCTGTTTTAAATCAGCCATAACAACAGCATAATAGCAAAGCCCAAGGGAGATTGATAATAAACTGAAAAACAGGTATGATGGCCACTCAGAAACTCCTGCTCTGATTCCTGAAAAAATGTCCTGCTTTGGGTAAACAGGAGAGAAGAGGAAGCCTAGAGCTGCAGGTAGTAGAATTTGGATCTGACTGTGAAATGCTCAAAGTGCATGGAGAGGAGCATGATATAGAAAATCTGACTGCGGAAAAGTGGGTTGAAAGATGTCAAGATAACGTTTATATATATATATTTTTAAGTATATATTATGCTCTCACAGAAGTCAGTGGCAGTTTTGACAGGAAGATCAAGCAGGTTAGGGCTCCTATGCTGGCTTGCTCCTACACATCTTCATGATGGCAACAGGGATTATTATGGCATTTTCAAACACAGATATTGCTGCAGTCATCTCTCCCAGATTCACTTCTCCAAGACTGCAGTTCACCACAGCAAATAAAACTTTCTGGACTGAAATCTAAAGGCACAGACTTTAGCTTAATCTTCTGCCCCTTTTGAAAGCTATTACACAGGTAAAAGGAGTTAAAGGAAGTTGGTATTCCCTTCTCTTTTGCACATCCAGATGAATTCACTCTTAGCAGAGAAGCCAACAACTTCATACTCTTGTTTACTAAAGATAAACCTAAGAGCTGCTTTGGGACTGAGGCACCTCCACAACGGTGCTGTAGGAGTGACCATACAGTTCCAGTTTTCAACTGAAAAGGCAAGAGTATTTTCAGAGCTGTCAGATCTTTTTAAATTAATACCACTCATCTGGTTTCCTTGAAGCTTGAATTTTGGCCTAGTATCTGTGAAAGGGAAAACACAATTCTCTAAACCTTCTGGCAGGCATGGACCAAGGTATGAATAACTTTTATGCCAAACTGCAATTTTCAGTGAAAGTCATATGAATATTTGCTTTGTGGTTTCTCTCAAAAAACATGATGGCTTTAGTTGAGTTTCCTCTTACATTTTTATTTGAATTCTCAGTGGATGCAAACCTTATGCAAACTGCAGACAGAACACAAATTTGGAACCCCTGCCAACAAAAACTGCTGAGTTTCACACAGCTTTAAATATTTTACAGGGTCTGAAGCTTTGTTTGCTCTCATTTGAAAGAACTGTTAGGATACTGCTCACAGTTTGCCTGACCTCAGCCTGTAATTTGGAAGGTTTACTCCCAGGCATACCTGTAACTTTCCACTTCACACTCAGGCTCAACTGTTTAGGGAGACTACATCTGTTAGGAAGAACTGAGTGGGCAAAAATCCCAGAGGGAGAGAGAGTCTCTTTCTGTGATAAAAATGGCATTAACTGTTTCCAAGTTAGAAAAAAAAAGTCTTTGATGATTAAAAATCCTATGTTTTAAAGGACAAACAAGGCAATATACTATGTGAGGCCTGACCTGTATCACACTAATGGACACACTGATAATCCTTAAAGTGTGGGCTAGAAAGCTGTGTTGTCATGGAATATTTCAATCTGAAAGACAAATACATAATGTCATTAAGTCTAAATGCAGGCAGTGGAATATACCCACTCCTGATCTCAACAGAATTAATCTATGTTGCATTTATTTTTTCCAGCTTTTACTTCCAAGTTCAGTGAAATAGTGAGGATAAGGATAATTATAAATCTAAATTTTGTAACTCTGAAAACATTGCCTGGATTTAGATTGGACCTTACACTGACACATGAACAAGGCCTGTACACGGAAAGTAAAAATAGCAATTTTTAAGCTGCAATGAGCTGTAATTTTACCATATCTTTATACGCAAGCAGAAGAAAATTTGAATTAATATTCATGTCTACATTTGTATATCTATGAGCATTTTAAAAGGGCCAATTTCATATTGCTAAAAATCAGTGAATCAAAATTGACTGTGGTCAATGGTAATAAGAAATATTTTACGGATACTCTACTGTAAGTCACAAACAAGACAGGAATTTAAAAAACAAAGAAGTTGCAGAAAAAAACTTGAAGGCAGTGAAGAAAAATTGTGTGTGTGTCTGTGTGTATCTATGTATGAAAACACATATACAAATGGAAGAAGTAAGAAACCATCATCAAGAAAAATAAATTAAAATCTTAACATGGTTAATGTTAATCGATTAACAGAAGATTAATAAGAAAATCGACAGCTCACAAGGAAATGTATGGACATTACAGACAAGGACAACAATGAGTTTTTCCATACTTTGGAAAAATAAATAGGTTCCTAATACTGGAATCAGTCCATGGCTGCATAGACACTGTAGAATGTTAGTAAGAGAGGAAAGGCAGCAGCATCCAAGTATTGCTTCTGGTCTGTATTTACAGAGGAGAAAGCAGATGTTCTACACATTCCAGGATGATAATCACACAATTCCATTCCAAGATTAAGTAAGGATGTCAGCAACAAGTAGAGAACAATACGGAGATTTTTAAGTCAGTGGGTCAACGTAATCTGCAATCACAAGTTTTAAAGAGCTGGAAAGTTCAGAGTTACCTGAACCGTAACTGCTGATTCTCAGTAACTGCTGGAAAGCTGGAGAACTTCCAGAAAACTGAAAAGAAAAAGCTCCTGGTGAGCAGGTATTATAGAGGTCAACACTCCAGATAATTACAGATTTATCAACCTGCGACTGTTTCCAACATAATCAACAGGCCATTCTTAGTAAGGAATTAAAGAAGGGGACTCAAATATTGCCAGTCAATAGAAGCTTAAGGAAGGCAAATTGGCTGCACCAGAGGAGCAAGCAGCTCACAGATCTTTGCTAGGCACCTCAGACCTGAACCAGGCTATTCCTGCTTTCCAAGACTCTCAAGAGCAAATCCTCCCGCCCAGGAACAGCGGGCACAGCAATTCTATCCTTACCAACGACCCCCTCTCCCTTTTCTGCTCTCGTTCACGCTGCACAGCAAAGCCGGGTGGCAAGTCAGTCACGTGCAGCACAAGCGACACCACCACATGGAAACCCTTCAGAACAGGGTGGGCAGTCAGATTGCCTGGCCCAGCAGCTTTTTTAACAGTATAAGCTAAAAACAAAGAAATATACATAAACAATGGGAGGTTTTTATCCTGTGGCCACTATATCTCAAGGATTCATTGCTTCTTTCTTGTCTCACACACCCAGGCCATGTCATTGCCTTGTCTTCCCCCTTTGCATCTCCAGGACATACTTGTTTTCCTACCCTTTCTAGTTCTCCTATTCATTCTCAAAAATATCATCTGAAAAAAAAAACATTTTTCCACAAATGCTTTCTGCTCTTTTCCTTATTTTTCTCTTTAACTCCTCCATCCTATGTTTACTGCTAACTTCTTTGAAATATACTGTCTTTAGAACAAGGAAATCATCATGTGTCCACAGATGCATTTTTAGGCTCAGTGCTGTGCATTTAGGTGGCAGTACAGAGCTGCCCCAAGAAAAACTCTGTTCATCAAATGCAGCAACAGAACTGCCTTCTGTCCACCAAGTGTCCTACTAATCAGCACATACAGAACAGAAATGAATAAAAATAATACTAATCACACATTAACACTATTAAATATCAATAACTAAAAAGTACTTATATTTACCATACATACAACTGCCAATTTTATCAATAGAAAATCACAATCTGTATAAATGATTCAAAATAGACAATTTTGATTTAAAGGTTCCTCATTATTCCAATCATTATATCTACATAATTCTCATTAGAACTATAAAAAAACATTTTTTAGGATTAAAAAAGATTAGATTAGATTAAAAAAACAGATTAGTTATCTTTACTAAAGTAAAGGTTATACATTTCAGGTACCATAAAGAATTGCAAAACTTCAGTATGTGTAGGGTTAAAGGGTGGAAATGTGCTGTAACTTGCAGTGGAAATTTCCACCGCGTGCGTTACGGCAGAGGCAGAGCCTTGCCCGTGGTAAGGGGTGTGCGTGTGTGGGCTCTTCATAAACACCCTGGAATGCTCTGTCACATTATTTTTCCTTTTGGCTTTCTGACTCGGTTGTGGTTTTGGTCTTCCTGAGTTTTATGGGGTCACAATGTACACAGGTTCACCTAAACCTGCAGGACGTTTGCCTAGGAACAAACTACAGGATCATGTTTTAGCCTGGCCCAAGTGTTTTATCATACTGGTACTGTCTGTATCATTTGCCACTGTTTGCCATTCATTCATCATTCATCCTTTTATTACTCAATAGAACTGTTTGCCTTTTTTTTTTTAATTCTGCACATTGAAAATTTAATTATAACTATGGGAAAAGTTCTAAGGTTTTGGGTAATGTACATTGCTTCTATCTGTAAAACAGCAGCTCCTTAACTTCTGGACAAATAATTGGTTAAAAGATACAAGAGGAAGGTTAGAAACACTTATAAGTTGCTAAAGTTACTTCAGTAACACTTAGAAGTCCCCCCAAAGTCTGTACTGGAACCTGAGATACTCAGTTTATTCGTCAATAAAAGTTAAATAACAAAGTTGTCAGAATTACTGTTCGCAAGGGTCAAAAGTAGAGTTGGTTGCCAAAAAGAGATGCAGAAATCTATGTTTGTTTGACAAAGGGAAAACCAAAAGATACCAAAAGGTTACAGAAAATAAATCCCTAAAATCCCTAACTATAAAAAGCAGTCTTTCCACAAGCTTTTGGATCTCGGAAAAGCAAACAAAACAAAACAAAACAAAACAAAACAAAAACCAACCTCTTAGAGTCAATAAAGGCAATTTTCTGAAAGCATTAATTTGGTGGGAAACAGAAAGTCAAACAGAATGCTCTGAATTATCAGGAAAGGAATGAGGAAAACATATATGATTATGTCTCTTTAGAAATTCATGTTGTGCATAAATCCTGGGCACTGCACACAGCTTTGCCACCCTGCTAAAGGGAGTGCGATGGAAGCAGAAAAGCTGTAAAGAAACGGGTGCCAAGCATGGTGGGAGATACAGCTTGTGCATGAGAGAGACTAAGAAGAGCAGGAGCCTTCATCTTCAACAACAGCAAGTCGTGAGAAGACATGAAATTGTGACTGGAGCAGAGAAGGTAAGTAGAAAATGTTTGTTAAATACTTGACTCTATAGAAACACTAGAGGGCACCAAAAAAATCTGTAGATTTGATGGTCTCAAGAGAATTTTATTTCAGTGTAACACTGAAAGACGAGCTAAACCTTTGGGGTGTCTCAGGACAAATGCGACACTGCCCAAGCGGAGCACACCACGCCAGGCTGCATGCCAACCTGGCACAAACACCTAGGAAGTGTGAAACCAAGACGTGTTTGTCACATGCTGAGAAATTACAAAGAAACGCTGATTGCGCAAAACATGCAAAATATTTAATATTGATCCCGCTCTACTCATCTCACAAAAAAAGAAGGATTTTACCATTGGCATCAGTAAGAGCACAGTTACCCAATGCTGAGTAACTGACTTCAGCACATCCCACCTGCACTGGAATTTTAATAATTACCTCTATGTTGCTTTCAGTGCCTAATCAGGTCTTCAGGAGTCCATGAAGAGATGCTTTTGTGTATTCTGCAGGAAACACGAATGACAGTAACAATACTACAGATAAAATTATTACAGGAATATCTAGACTCATACTACAAACAAACATAACACATCTGTATTTTTGGAATTCTTTGGGTTGTTTTTATACTGTCTCATTTCACATGTTTTTTAGAGATTTTGATTTAATATAAGCAGTCTGTGAGACTCAGAAACGAGGAATGATGTGATTTATCAGTACTGTAACCATTAGGCAAATTAAGGTTCTTGAAATGATAATATGGATCTAGAAGAGTTTGGTGCATTCAACACCAAATTGTGGTGCAGGTATGGTCCACAAAATGAATGATTACATAGGCTAAGAAATTTGGAAAAGGGAACAGCTGGTGACAGAGGTGTGACACTGGGCTAGGAACCCACAAATGCCATATGGCAATAGTGAACGTCTTTAGCAGTTCTTCTATTACAAAAAAGCTAGCAAAGGATCAAATTATCATGAAGAAGATTTAAAATAGACATTTTCTTTTCATACATGGAATATTTAAATGGTGGATTTACTGCCACAGGAGTTATGCACAGGAGTTATGTATAAACAGGTCACAGAAACTACCTATAACAGAGGCAGGACATACACACAGGTACATCTGTAACTTGTATTTGCAGAACACATTCACTCGAAACTAGAAGGGTCTATCAAACAAAATACTGCCGTATTCCTGTCTTGCTTGCAAACTCTTCCCTTAAGCAGTTAGTTTTGGCCATTGAAAGGGACAGGATCTGGGCTAGGAGGACTTTTAGTTATTACAATACACAGATATTTTCAAATACTTTTCAGATTTGCATAAGAAATCCCTTAGAGATGGTCATGCAGCTTATGAAACCAACATTAACTAAATACAAGTAAGATCATTGCTGAAGATGAAAGAGGAAAATATATAGCCAATAATAATACAGCAATGAGAACTATATTTTTGCTTTTTAAGGAGATAAAAGTCAAGCAGAAAGCCATAATCCATGCAGCATTTCCTTGTGATGATTTCTTCTTGACATTCTGACTTTCTTGAATGTTTGATATTTCAGGATCAAAAGCAAGTGTCTCCAATGTAATAAGTATGATTTTTCTGCTTTCCCCTGTCTTTGGATGTACTTAAATAAATTATTTTGATTTATTTTGGATGTACTTTAAAGAAGGCATTTAGATGTGCTCGCTGGCATTCTGTAGTAAGCCTGCTGTGAATTACTCATTTTCTGATCCAAGGAGAGTTGCATCTTTCTTTAGGAATGATCAGAAACCTCTATTACTGTCTGCTGTAATTTGCAAGTCCATTTTCTATCATTGATTTACTAAGCTTAAGTTCCACAGATACCCTCTAGAAAGCAGAAAGTGGTTTATATCCATTGCTTCAGCTTGGATATCACTGCTGAAATTATTTACATCAATTTGCAGCTCTAAGGAATTGTTGTAGGTATAAAGTTGTTATCATCACTGTATACTTTGCTAAGAAATGTCTGAATTATTTATTCCTTTTTACAATGATCAATGATGACGTGTTTTTATGTGAAGATCTAAAGAACAAGGTTTGGTTGCATCTATTCCAGGAAATTCCTCTTCTAATTTATTTTACCGCTTCGTGAATTCTTAGTCTTATGGATTACCTGAGGCCATTTAGCAGAAGTCAGAGTCACTCTTTCACAGGAAGTTATTTGGTTTTAATTTAGAACAAACCCAAGCATATTTCAGCTTTATCAAATCTATCTTAAAAAAATAATTTGGATGAAATATTCTGAACAGAAATTTTCAGAAACAAAATACATGCTGTATCTTTAAACACAACTGAGTATAACTGACACAATTACTATCAAATTCATTCTACAAATTGCCAGAACTCAGGCCAAGAACATCAGATCTTCTGAGCACCTTTCTAATGGAAAAAGCAATTACAGCTACAGGCACCCTTCACCACAGCAGCTATCCTGACCTCTGACAGGATTCACGGGTTTCAAAGATAGAGCTGTAACAGGAAAATAGATAAATAAATAGAATCATGGGAAGTTGTATAGTGGAGAGATGAAAATACTTGGAAATACACCTAACATCTTTTGAATGATGCAGAACCACTTGCTCGGGCGGCTTTGGCGTTGCGGTGCTGGCACTGTGGTTTAGTGCCCCAGTTGTGGGCAGCCTTGGAAGAGGAGGCACAGGCCTCATTTCAGCAAGACTTGAACCCTCTGCTTGGTGTGAGTTCTGTTACAGGAGGAGATCTGAGCACATTTCCACCCTTTAGGAGGATGGGTGGCCAGTTTGGCCAGCCACGAGGTAAGGGCTAAATTGCCCTAACAAGGAAGTAAGGCAGCAGATAAGGAAAGGCTCTGGCTCCTGGAACTACGCAGCTCACACACGTCGCATTGCTCAAGACAGCAATGCCCCCGGCAGACTTCTGAAGAAAGCTGCGCAGCTCTGACTCATGTTTGGTAAAACATCCTCTAAAGTGACACTGTGATCCTGCGGCTTCCAACTAAAGAGACTTTGACTCTTCTTCAGACCAGTTACAATTTAGTTATGGTGAGAAAAATAAGCCAGAAATGTGGCAAGAAATAACAGAGCTGTGTTACTGATGATTACTACTACTAAATCATCTAAACTTCCTTGAACTGTTCAAAAGAGAGAACAGAAGACAGCAGTATCTGGGGTGATCATCTGAACACGGAAGCATTCAGAGCAAAGGGTTTCTCATGGAAAATCATGGCTATCTTACAATACCAGAAGTATCAACTTGAGCAAAAAAAGGGAATACAACACTGGAAAAATGTTATGTATTTAATCTACTGAAGCACTGGTCAACAAAATACAATCCCCTGTTTTGTTTTTAAAAAAGAAAAAAAAATGAAAATATTTGCTCTGCTTTTACTTGGCAAATACAGCTACTTTGAACTGGATTTCCTCAGCTTCTTAGGGATAGATATTATGTATTATAAAAATGCCTAAAAACGGCAACAGACCTGCTCTAACCAATCCTGCTCTAGAAGGTTGGCTTTGCTCTAGGAAGTGGAGGGTGGATTAGATGATCTCAGAAATCCCTCATTATTCTAGGATTTAATTCAGATCATAAATATCTCTAAACAGGCATCTTAGTGACTTGTAGTTTAAATAAAACATAATGTGACAAATGGCACAGAATTCCAGTGACTAACTCAATTACATTCTGAATTGAGCTAGAACTTTTCCATCATGTTTCCCCAGTGGGACACTTGGAAAAGCAGGATCTTCTACTTTCTTTGATATGCTTTAATTTTTTCAAAAACTGAAGTCATGACCACCTGCAAAACATTAACTAAATAAGTAACACCCAATAATTTAAAACACTTTTTTTTTGTGAGCAAAACTAAAAAAGAAAGGCAGAACAAATCAAAACAAAACAAAAACCAATCTGAAAGCTTTCAAATGAAAACGCTGTCGATCAGCATAATCTTGAAACAGCCTGACAAGTTGCCCGATTCTTTCATGGCTGGTGTCTTATAAAACTGCTCCCTGTCGTGCAGCCCTTTGCTGAAGTTCCAGAAGTCTCTTTGGTCCTGCCAAGGGTGCTCTCCTTGCTCCTGCTTCAAAGGGGTGCCATGCAGAGCACAGCACTTTTATGTCATCAATAATTGTTATTGTTTATTACTTTTTCTTGCCTTGTGAGTGCAAGATATTTCTCAGAAAATGTATCACAAACACATGGGCCTGGCTTGATCTCATTGACAGCCTTTGTGCCTAACATGGCACATATCCTTTTTTGGGGGGTATTTGGTGGTACAGAAAGAGCAGGTTATAGTCTTTGTGAATTTATTTCCCTTGCAGTCTAGAAAACTTTTTTACCTCTTCTCTAGCAAGTACTTTTATTACTCCCTCTAAGACTCTCCTACCTCTCTCATTTCTACCGAGTTACTTACTGATTTCAGTATTGTCCTCTGCAGTAATCTCTTCCAAACAGCATTCTAAAACACTCTTCCCTAAACAGGCTACAAAAATTATGATAACTAAATTTGTGGTTTGCTTATCACACTGACCAAGAGCATTTCAGTGCTCCCCTGGACTCGTCTGATGGTAGCTTTCGTGTTTTGGGTTTTTACAAGCAGCTTTTGGTGACGGAATTTATGCCTCACGCAGCCGACTACTGCCCCTGAGTGAGTCTTGTTAGCAAGAATGATTAACTTACTAGGTAATGTCAGTAATTAGGTATATAATAGCTACTACAACTATCATTAATATCAATAAAAATCCTGAAACTAGTCATCTTTTCAGTGCAAATTCTGATAGTATCACAGAGTAATAAATCTAGAACCGGTTTGCAGTAATAGTTGATATTCCCTATAATCCCAGAGAAATACTAGCTTTTACCAGAAGGTGGTGCTTATGTGCCACTGAACAAAAAGTGGTCCTGCCGGATTTAGAAAAGTTTCAGATGGTGGGATAGAAAACGAAGCAATCATTTCTGATTCCCATTCTTCTTTTGGGAAAGATGGGCTGAACTTTATCTACAGATAAAGAAACAGTATCTTTCTTCCACATAGGATGACTTTTCCAGACTTGTAAAAGTCATGTTTAGATTGACAGTAAAATAAGATTTTTCTCCTCCAAGTGCTAGACCCTGCACAGAACAACGAGGAATAATTTATAATTGTCCTTTTAAAAGAACATGTAAGGTGTTGTAAAAATGATTTAAGTTTGTATTAATAAATACCTGAGAAGAAGCTGCAGTTTTGACAATTTTGATTTTTACTATTTCAGATTAATGCTTTCTAATGCCAAAAATGAAAGTTAAAAATATATTCTCGAAAGTATTAACTGAAATCAGATCTTTGAAATCCAAATTGTGAGGAGTTTGGATGTAAGAAGCTTCTATAAAGAAAACATTTTCATTTAAATAATGACATTTTCATTTGTGCAGTATCTTTCATCCCAAAGGGACTCAGAAGTTATTTTAGAGGCTTTTGCAAGCAACATTTATAATTTTGTACATTCTTTTTAGAAAGCTGGCTCAGAGAGAGAGGAGGACTGTAGCCTCTCTTATCAGCACATTCATGAAAACTGTCCATCTTCCTCTGAAACTTGCTTTGTTTAATCTGTCTTAAACGAATGGTCTTCACTCACTGATTTCAGCCACAGGACTGAAGACCCAGGAGAGCCAATGTCCCTTCTCTGTCCCGCTGGTGCCTCCCCAGGGTTGCTGCTAGCTCAGGGCACCGCATCTTCAGGGAGGCCCACATTTGACAGCTATTCTGCTCTGCCAAACAGCACGAGGCACAACAGTGCCATGGTCATCCCAGCTTCTCCTGGGCAGCTGCCCTTACTCCAGCACTCAGGGGACATGGCATGCAGCCTCCAGGGCTGACCTTGATGAAGTTTTCTCCTGTAGCACACTTTATGGATTGGACTGTAACTCTCATGAATCAGGCAGGCACCTCTGCATTCTTGGTAAGGTGTATTTGAGTATACCTGATGCTAAATGTCAGGAAGAGAATAAATCAAAAAAGTTCACTCAATGTGGTTTATAAACACTGCTTTTTTCACTAAACAAATTATGTTTTTGATTCCTCTCATTTGCTTGTTATCCTGATTTAGAGACAAAGGCAAAGTTAAAAACCACAACTTCCTGACGTATCCGGTTGTTCACTACACTAACTGTGATTATGGCAAAGCCTCCCATCTTCTCCACAGCCTTCTGTATTGCCCCACCACTGGTCTGGGAGCCAAAATTCAGGGCTGGGTTGTTTCCATTAGAGTCAGGGTTGGGTTGTTTCCATTAGAGTCAGGAGCTGGGAGTCTGATCCAGGCGGTCTCCTGCTGTAGTGACAGAAAAATGCATGCAAGGCTCTGTTTACCTGAACATATGAACAATAAGAACAACCATCAGCTTTCCCAGTGGACTGACAAGCTCTGTGTTCAGGAACCTCTGTCCCTCTTCTCAAACTCATATTCACAACTGTTTTTCCTCCAGTGAAGACCCATGCTAGACTTGTTCTCAGCATTTTGTCATTAAAAGCTACAGGGACTTTGGCTTGGGTACTGAAGATCAGCAACAGCCAGAGTAAGTAAATCCTGCACCTGGCCAGAGAAAAAGTAGGGAATCCCTTTTATTTCCTTTTGCTGCCTTACCATGCACATCGAAGTAATGTGGATCCTGCACTCAGCCATGGTGCTGGCAACAAGAGAAAATTGGGTGCTTTATAGGAGAGAAAAAAAAAAAAAAGAAAATCCTCAAATGAATCAATTGTACTATCTTCCTCTGTGATAGAACAGCAGCAGCAGAGCTGCAACAGCAGTAAGTGTCCACAAAATAAACAGTGTTTCTGCTAGATGCATGAGCAACAAAAGGGAGCCATTTTCAAGGCTGGTCTGCTGGGAGATGAAGCAGCAAAACGAGTATGTTGCACAGGAAAGAAAAATTACATTCACATTTGTGTTCCTCCGTTTAGCTTGTTCCCTGAAACTAACTTGAGCCACTTTGTATTTTTAATAGCACCTGGAACATACACACTGGACAAAATCTACTGAGAGATTTCCCTCCTCTTTCTCCAAAGTATTTCTCCTTCACCTCTTCTGCAAGACCTCAGAAACATCCTATCTTGCTTGGTCTCGTAGTTACAACTGTGCAGTGTTTGCTCTCCTTGGAAGCATTATATGAAGTTGTTACAGAGGAGCTGGTTGCAGTAACTGCTCTGGAGTTTCCATGCCGATTCCTCGAGGAGACAAGATCACGCTCTCCTTGTGTATCTCTGTGAGCCAGGGATTCTCCTTGTAGTCTCTTGCATCTCGCATGACACAATTTCCCACATACAGGCATTTTTCTCTCATTTTCTGATGTCTGCTAACTGCATAACCTCATCATGATGCAGTTAAACAGCTACGCAACCAGTACATGCAGGAAACCCGGCTTCCCCAGTTCCGGCGCACATGGAAATGCTTCCCGGGTCCTGGAATCGCTCTGTGGTGGCTCTTGCAGGGGTGCAGCATGGCTGCTCATCCCACCTTCCAGCCTGAGCCTGGAAGTCTCCTTCACTACCCGTCCACAGACACTCCTCTCCTTGCATGTGCCAGGAATGTGGCCTGTGCAGTCCCTGCCTTTCCCTCCATGCAGATAAGGAGATGGCCGTGTTTGCTTCTCTTCACACTCCTGCACTGGCAGAAACTTCCTTTCTATTCAGGTCTTCCAAGGCAGGGAGCTTCTGGTCAGCCCCACGTCAGCCGGCAGAGCTGAAACCTGTGGCCAGGAGGCTGGCGGGGGCGGGGGGGGATTGCGAGACCATTGCTGCAGAACTGCTGAAAGCAACGAGAGCAAGAGGCAGGTCCATGCTGGACGGGGTCGCACAGACCCGAGGACCTGCTGCCTCATATGTGTAGGACAAAGATTAGGATCCTTTTTAACCACAGTTCATGGTCTTTGCACGTGCATACACACAGTGCTAACCAAACCAGAATTACAACCTCCCTCTAAACAAAACACAGTATTTTACAAAATAATGGCTTTTCCATCCTAATGTACCCTAAATATATTAAAACATTCTGACAACATTTTCTCCTTCTGTGGATATTTTCCAGGATGCATTCACCTGTAGCTGACAGGGGCTTGATAGTACTAGGCACCCATCCACAGCATCTTGAAGATCACAAGACTACTACATTACTAACGTTAGATCCTTGTTTGCCAAACACCTCCTTTACATTTTTACACAATGTTTAATATCTTTTTGACTTTTAACTCCTACTAGCACTACATTTGCCTAATACTGCTATGGATCTCTTTCATCATGAAGCATTCTGCATACATTAACTCATATAATCCTCTTAATCCTCTTAATCACTTCAATGCCTCATGTTATTTTGGCTTCCCCCCGCCCCAAAATGTTAAGGACCTAACTCAAGGAAAGGGGGCCTGCTGCAGCATTAACTCCACTTCTTACAGAAATCAGCAGGATCTTTACCAACACGGAATCATAGAATCATAGAATGCTTAAGGCTGGAAGGGACCTCTAGAGATCATCTACTCCAAGTCCCCTGCACATGCATATAAAACACCTGATTCCCATGCAGAAATATTTGGGCGCTCATATGAAAGAAGTGGGAATCCACGGAACACTGAAAAATGCAGTAAGACTTTCTTACTGCATACAAAATAATGAAAGAGTTTTCAGCAAAGATAATAATAATCGCAAAGGAGTTCAAGTATTTTTTAAAAAATCTCTAATAAGAAACTAAGTACCTATGAGACATTAAAAAGTCAAGAGGCTATGTATGCACAAGGATTTATTTTGGAGATCACTCTTATGCGTGCACCATCTTTTACACCACGCTTCCATTTTGAAAAGCACTGCCGGACAAAGAAATAGGTTCACTTCTCTAAGCAAATGCACAGGATGTTTTCTTCAGAGATAAGAAAGGTGAACATGGGGTTAATTAATCAGGACAGGCAAAGTTACATTGTTTTCTGAAATCCTAACTTGAGCTTTGACCAAAAAGACCTTTAAAAAGAAGATTTGAAGAAAGAGACTTCTTTGAAAAGGATTTTCAGGGAAGTTATGTGCTTGAGGAGAAAATGAAACAAAAGCAACTCCAAGAAGTGAGAGCTGAGGAAAGAAAACCTTCCTATAATGAGTGCTTTCAGTAGGAACATTCATTTTCTTTTGGAAATAAAATTGGATCAGACTGGAAAAGCAAGTGCTTGAATTTTAAGGAGCTGGTAAAACTTAAGAATATATTCTACAATTTTGCTCTCCCTGCAATTCTTCCTTGAACTTTATCCTTAGTAGTCATCAGCTGCGTGCACTGGATTCTAAGTTGGCAGGGTTTTTTTTTCCACCTTATTTTGAATGGACTGAGGACCTGCTCCAATAGGGCAGTGTCTGTACTCAAAATCAGCAGCTCTTGAACTATTGCTTGCAGTCATCCAGGAGAGCTGGCTTGCCTGTCACCTTGCAAACTCAGATCAGTGACACTAAAAAGATGCATCAACTATGTTCCTGTGACACTGCCCCAGCAAATAAACACTCCACTGCGTGGAGTGACCACGCAGTGCTTGGAGGGAACTGGGAGTGCTCTTTGATAAATCTCAGATGCTGGATATGGTTTCATGCATTTCTAAAATTTCAGAAGCTTCCTGCTGTTTCTCTGGAATATTGTAATAATTCTAGTAATGGAGAAATCTGTTACTACAATACAGGAAACAGCAGTGAAACCAAAGAGAGAAAAGCCAAATAAAAACAATAAACTCCAGGAAGATGGATTCCAGGGAAATACTAGTTAAGAATTTATGGGAGGCAAGTTCATGGGGAAAGGAGAGACCTGGCAATTCCTCAAAGCAATGAGGCACAAGTACAAACTGGCCCAATACAGAGGAAGGATGGAAAGCACAGAAAGAGACCAATCTGGCTAAATCTTGAGCTTGTTATTAGCCTTAAACACAGGAAGAGAGCACAGACAAAGTGGAAATTAGGTTAGATTGCCACACAAGTGTTTTTCCAAAGACACGAAAATCAGAAAGGCCAAAGTACAAACAGATGCAATTAGCAAAGAGGACCAAGAATAACAATAAAGAATTATATAAGAAATAATTACATTAATAAGAAGAGCAAAGATAACACAGAACGTGTGTTAGCGCCCTGTTCCTTAACTAAAATCAAAAGTTACATGGCAACAGAATTCACTAGAAAGATCATTTGTAATCAAGAAGCTAATATGCTTAGCTTAATGAGAAATTAAAGTGATAAAGCATATGATTCCAGTCTAAAATAAGGGAAGAACGATTGAGAGATGGATGAGAGACATGAAGACCCAAGATAGGAAAGTTACAATGTGCAACTTTAAAGGGGAGGAGGGAGAGGAACCAAGGAATTAAATTTTTCA
>NW_010587869.1:24739-68891 GCF_000705375.1 Tinamus guttatus
CCTGCTGAAGAATGAAGATTGTCAAGTCTTTCATAATAAGGTAGCAGGCCTTGTAATGGTGAAAGCAGTACCTACTGTCACATTTTCAGGCATCAATAAGGTTCCTGACACTGTTCCCTATTTACATCCTCATGAGCAGCCTGTTGAAACTTGTTCTTGACTTTACTAGCATAGAATGGGCGCATAATTTGTTGGAAAATAATTCTCACAGAGTACTTAGGTTTAACTGTGAAAAGGCAGGGATGAATGGTGTCGCACCCCGAATGAAGTTCAACAGGCATGCACAAAAGCACTATATCCAAGCAGGAATAACCAGTAACTGCAAATACTGACCATAGAGCAGCTGGCCAAGAGGGAGCTACAGGTTTGAGTTCATCATATGCTGAGCCTGACCTAGGAATGACTCCAACTCAGAACTGAAGAGTCCCTCAGAAGAAATGAAAAACATAGCTGTTCCAGATTGGTATTCATAGCACACAAACTTTGTGCCATTCTGACAGGAGGGGGACTTTAAAATAGGCAAAAGTATAATTTGTAACTTAAAACAGTTGTAACGTATCCTGCGTTCTACAGTTAATGTCCAGGTAATTCCATCTTAGTGGTGAAACACTAACTCTGCCTGTATATAAGGTTTTTTTTTTCATTTGAGACCAGTTGAGACCAAGTTCATCATGCAGTGATCTACTAAAATGTAGTGTTTAGATCTTTGTGATGGACTGTAGCCTTTTCCTTGAATTACTGTGCACAAGTGAATTACCTTAGAAATGCTGCATCTTGCAACTACTGTGAGGCTTCCCCAAAAGCCTACCAGGCTGATGCTCTCCGCCTTGGTTTGGATGGCTCTGATACACGTCTGGTGGCTGCACTATGTTTGACTTTCTGTTTTTTTTTTTTTTTTAAGGGGAACAATAAGTAATTGCCTAAGAAAGGGGTAAATTCAAACGCGTGCCACTAACAGCTCGTGAGAAAAATACGATCTTGCTTTCCTTCATATGTGAGAACAGGCTGGAACCACTTCTAGTCAACAGCCATTGTGGAGAACAGGAGGGCTCGTGTGCAGTTTAATCCAGGAGCCCCGCAGTAACAGGCCTAGTCCCCGTGGGCTGGCTCCGCTTCTCCCCACGCAGGGACCCACAGGGCTCCTGCTGCTGGTCTCGGTGCCAGCACGGGCAGGCCCTGTGGACAGAAACGCCCTAAGCCTCCTCTGGGAGCCTGAAGATTAAATAATAGATGTAAGATTTATTTACAGGCAACTAGGATGCTGCAGTGTTAGGTTTCTGTGCTACAGGACTCAAAAGGTCTACAACACCATGTGGTAAGAGTGGCAATAAAAGGAGGTAACTTCAGTGATTTATTTACAAAGGAAGAAAACAGATTTTAAGGGGGGGACCAAGTCACAGTCCTTGGGAAGTCCATTGCTTCAGTGAGACCACTACCTGTTCTGGTAACTTTAGTTGTTTGTAAAGGCAGTTCCAGGATGCATGTACAGACACAACAGATACAATTTAAGCGGATATTGTATTACGTGTAACACTCCTGTTTTTGGTGAATGAGCACATACACTATTCCTTCAGACCACAAGCCTCACTTTACTAAGTCCATGTTTGAGGAAAAGCAACTCTCCATTTTAATCAGTGGAATTCTTGTGTACCAATGTTCAAGCTTCGCTTCAGCTCTACTCAAAGCCACAACAGGCACAGCGAGTCCCTGGGCTGAAAATAACTGACATCTAGGAGAGAGCCCGTTTGCTCTTTCCGTGCTCCCGGCTTTCACTGACTACCACCACCGCTGCAGGTAAGAATCTGGGGCTAGATGGACCTTTGGCATGACCCAGTATGGTTATTTCTGCGCATTTATCCTTAGTGCTCAGTCAAAAAGAAGGACCAATATGATACTGTAGCAGAAAGGAGCCTACACTATGATGTACTAGTATTTTTTTTTCTCAGTTACATGTAATGTTTCTTTATCTGGCTGACTTCTATTACTCTGAGCACCTACTGGATCATGTAACTGAGAGGCTTAAATCAACTCGCAGCACTTTTTAACAGTAGTCAGGGGTCCAGCCTGGGATCCCCCCATTTGAAATCCCCTTCTCTTTCTTTGGGGACATGAGCTTAGGTCTCTCTACACAACCCAGAAGCAAAAACATCTCTGCAGTACACGGAGAGGTATTGATTAAATGTGTCTGACCCTTGTGATAGTGTTTTTATAACATACTTCTTTGCACAACCAAGCACCAGGCAGAAATTAAAGTCAGGAGAACTATAAATTAATCTTGGGGTAGACACACCTGAAGTTTCCCAGGTGCATGGCTCACATGCCCACTTTTTTTGCAAAGGGTCTTGTAAGATATTTGCTCCATGCAGCTACCTACTCATTGGAATAAATTAAGATATATCTTTGGATATTCAAAGTTATCTGCAGTAACATACAATACTATCTAAATCAGAGGTGTCTAATGAAAAACAACACTGGAAAACTGGAAACTACTGGAAACTTTAGAAAGGTAACTATTACAAAAGGTGTATAGTCCCATTGTCTGGATTGTGGGTGGGTTTAGGAAAATATTTTCCAGTGCTAAGGCAGCTGACTATTCCATCCCCTGCTTAAAAAGCCTACAACTTGCAGCCCTGAAGCAGTAAGAGGAAATAACTGAAGAGCCCTACAGTGGCACAGATGCTGTCTTTGTTCCTCCTGCATCACTGGCTTGAAACTTTTATCATTTCTTTGAATGATGTGTTTGAAATGCTTTTCCTGCAAGAATTTGCAGCCTCCAAAAGAGTCGACATCTCAGTTCCCATGGCACTGTGGGCTTTCTTGTAAGATGTTTCATTCGTAACCACATGTTTTTGTGGTTGCTAGGGCAGTCAAAGCACTTGCCTTTTACAAAACTGTAAGGAAAAACAGGGACACGAGACATGAGAACTGAAGAGGAGAGTTATTTTTTCAGGGTTTGGGGCTTATTCTGGTATTTCAGCTAAGTGTGAAAATAAACCCTACATCTGGACAAAAGAATTTCTGCATATTTGAATTGTACCAGTGAAAAAATAAGTAACTGATCAGAAAACAGATCAGATATATATATATATCAGTTTATAATATTCATGCATTTCCTTGTACAATATATTCATCCTGTTACTTTCCAAAGCCCAAATGCCCCATCAAATCTCATGTAAGGAAGGGATCACAGTGCCTCTTAAGAAACACTAACCTAAGAATGAGCAGGACCAACTGGGATAGTGCCTTATGGGAGATATCCCAAGTATCAGAAGAAACAGTAAGAGAGACAGATAGGAAACAGAGGAACTTAAAACAAAATCTATTTGGGGAAAACACCCTGTAATCCACTGTAGAAGTGACTGAGCACATCACAGACATTACCAGGAACATTACATACCAATGCTAGAAACACATGTAAACACAGCCGGATACACAACACAGGGAAGAAAGGAAAGAGCAAAATCACATCTCAGACTTCAATCTAGTAACAGGTAAGAATGAAGACTTGAAAGTGCAATCTGATATGGTTAAAAAAAAAAGTAATACTTTCTGAATATACCAGCAACCTGTCATTAAACAAAGGAGTATCTGAATTCTGTGCAGTTGTTCTGCATTGACGCCTGCAGCCTTGGATTCATCATGTTTGTCTGAGTAGCCCCATGCATGTCCTCTGTCTGCTGCAAACAGCTTTTTCCAACAGTTAAGCTCCCAGAGTTGTTTTCTGTTATCTAGAAACAGATGACCTGACAGTTCATACTACTAAATTGCTATTATTCTAGTCTCCAAGGCCATCCAAATCTGTCTGTATGAGCTTTATTAACATCAACTCCACTTTATGAAATACAGACATTATAGAGTTTCTTGATCATTTTACAGTCTGAAATTATGAACCACATAAATGACAAGTAACATGAGATACCGGATGAAAACTTAGGCACAGAGTTTACGAGAAATTAAGTATCATACAGCAAGTTTGTAAGCACAGCAAGATATAACCCTACATCACCACGGTCTCACACCAGAGCCTAAATTGCAAGATAGAATTCGTCAATGAAAGCCAAGTTAAGGCAGCCAGTCAGCAAACCATGGTATTACTGATGTGACAAGCTTGTTCTTCCTCTTAATGGTATCAGCAGTAACAATCTTCTGTGCAATAAGCATTTGCCACATATGAACATTTTCTTTGCGTATCACAGAATACTTTTTCTGCTCAAAGAAAAGCATGAGCTTTGGTTAGTTAATTAGTAGTAGCTCTAGAATGAATTTTGCCCACACTATTCAAATCCTGCCCAACAAGAATCAGTACTTTAACTTCTCTATGTCAGTTGTAAATGGAGTATCAGAGTTATTAATGCCCAACAGTTAACTTGTACAACACTTACGTGAAATAACTAGGGTAACACTTCACAAAGACAATAAGGTGGCTGAAGATATTTATTACCTTTGGATCATTACTTGGAAGCTTTATGCTTTATTTTGTAGGTTCTGCTGAAAGAAGTTAGAGGAAAGAAGTTCCATCATAGAGTTTCCTTTTTCCCACAAAAGACTGGGATTTTACATCTAAACCTGGGCTAAGGCAGTAACCAGCTTCAACAGCACTTGCTGTTCTTGATCTAGCCCCAAGAGGAACGGAGACAAACTGCTACTTGGCCAGATGCATAGATGCTGAGAGAAGAATGGCAAAACCAGGAAACTCAGAGGCAAGTGTTCTCTTTATCACACCATCATCACCATCACACTGTATTATGCTGCAAAGCGTAAATGGATGCTATGAAGAACATGTGATATATTCATACTGCCACATCTTCTGAAAATTACCAGGCACACTCTACTCTCACTCAGACTCAACAGGGAATGTCCTGCCCCACAGCAGCATGTCACAGGCAAGATCAAAAGCAAGGTGAACCTCTAAGACTGGGTGGATTTCTGCAGAATGTGGAGTATCAGAGCAGGTCAGGGAAGCATCAACAGCAAGGGAAGCATTCTTACGCGTATCTAATGCATCTAGAAGAGGTTAATTTTTCTTTTAGTTTTTTTAAATGCAAGCAAAGAGGCTTTTTACATCTGTATGGAAGCATTACATAACAGACATCCCTCCAAATACTTAATGAGATTTATCCTTAAAAAAGTAAGTAAAAACTTGAAGGAGTTAAAAGCAACTGAAAGCAAATTCTTAATAAAATGTCAGCCAACATCCAAAAATAAGGTTCTACCAGCCCTACATGCAATTATGACTACTGTTGTATATAACTACAGGAGGGCATGCTTTCATACAAGTTTATGCAAGCTATAACTTATTTCTTGCATGTTCAAGGAAGTGGGTCTCACAGAATTACCTGATCAGACAGGGAAATTCCACGTGGATTAGTTTAGGCTGAAACCGAAAAACAAGAACATGACACTAAAAATGGGCAAAATCACTGTAGGAATCAGGATTATCAGCGTGCATAATAAGACAATACAATACAAAACAAGGCACAGAAACATGAAGGTCCAAATACAAGGGGAAGAACTTGAGGTCATAAACAAATCGGGTTTTTCCAAAAAGGAAAGAAATGTAGTCAAATTGTGAACTTGGAAGATTTCATTAACTGAATGTTCTCTCTAAGTGCTGTAGGAGGATAATGTAGATACTCAAAGGGTTTTACCATGAAAGAAATCCAATTCAAATCAATTTACACAGCATTCTGAGAATGCAAGAATTTTACTAAACTTCCCTTAAGCCAGACTTTCCTCCATTTTTTACTAACTGACCTTCAATATGATCTGGAAATCCATCATAGCTATAAAGGAGATTTACACTCTTCTTGTCTTACTAAGTCCTCATAGACTGAATTTATGGGAGTTTCAGGTGACATTAACATACACATTTTCACGTCACATGAATTATTTTTATACATGTATAAATGGAGGGAGAATGTCACTGACATATCTCAAAAGACTTGGGTATCAGTGGAAGCAAAATAAGGTAAGGACAATACTGACTGCCTTTGAAAATTCTACTGAGCTGTTTTTACTCCTGATATTTGTTTCCTTTACTTGTGCAGCAGAGTTTTACAACATCATGCAATATTATAAACAAGCAAAGAACAAAATAGTTCGTATTTTGGTGCACTGGACAAACAAACAGACTAAGGGTGTTTTTTGATCAGAAGTCAAATACTACTCCTTGATTTCAGATGTTTTGTCTTGTTCTTCAAGTGAGCATAAGAAAACAAAGCATTTCAGAAAAATAATGAAATATGAAATATGCTTCTAAAATCAATTTTAAGATACCTGAAGTCTCACCCATTTTTTTTTTTTTAATACCTTATGATTTTTTCCCCTATATCTATTTGCTCTTATATTTAAGTCTTGGTCAAACTCAACAATCATGGTTTTAAATACTATGCATTTAAATGAGTTCTATTTGGAAGAATGTTAGCTTTTTGGTTTCATTTGCTTTTTAAAGCTTAACAAATTTTGAACACTTTTAAGGAGTGGTAATTGTAGCTGATGCAGTTCAGAACAGTAAAATAAGAAAATCAGAAATACTTTAAACAATTGTAAAACTTGTTAGACTCATTACCTTGACTCTACATATACCCAAGAAATATGATGAATGAGAAAGATAACAAAGACCAACATCTACAGGTATCAATTTTTAGAAGTAACTACCACATAAGTCCCAACTAGGAGTGATTTTTTGGTTTGGGAGTTTTGTTGTTTGTTTTTTAGAACAAGATAAAAAAGGTACCCTTTCGGTATGTGAACTTGATGATCTGGAAGCAACTTCTTTATTATTCTTTCCTTGTGAAAATGATAAAGCACTGTACTTCCTCTACTCATGCAGAAAATATTATCTACTTTGGAACTTCTTTTGGATTCCTGATAGAAATAAAAGGTGTTGGAATGAACTATTTCTCTCTTAAGAAAAAAAAAATTGTAAAAAATCTTGTTTTCTTGAGTATGATAAAATTTACAGAGAAAATTTTCCTGCTCACAATTCCAAAACTGTCTTTCCAGACAGCTCTCAAAAGGAGACTATTATGCTGTTTTCCTCTATCACCATACGTTTTCCTCATCTTCTGTTTCTACTATCTCTCTGCTCTCTAGATCCCTTTAATCCATGTGTTTATCATTGTCTTCATCTTCCCTTTCACAAGGATTGTGCGGGTCAAAGCAAATACCCCAAATCTGTCTAGGATTGGCTATATTCTACTTAAGCCTTTAGATACCAAAAGGTCACTCAGTCATCATTCAGTAACTGTCCAGTAAATAGCTGAACAATTATCACATAACAGTTTTAAGTCTTCCCAAACCACGGTTTCCTGGGAAACTGTCATTACAGAAATAACATTTTTGTCATTTCTGCTCAGCTGTTGCCCACTTGCCATAATGCCAGTGAGCTTAGGCTAGCACCTAATAAATCACAGGTAGAGTTTCCTAACAGGGGAAACCAGTGTGGTCTCATTCGCAGATGAAACCAAGCCATTCCCCAGGTTTTGTATTTGGATGGTATCTCACTCTTTTTTAACTATCAATAATAAAAGAGTAAATTTAGTTGCTTCTGCCTTTAGCCTGAGGGGTGGCTGCTAGCATGCCTATCAGCTTGAGTGAAGTCTGCAACTGTAGATCAAAGACCCTTCCTAGCAACTCACCACTTGCGTTAACAACTATTTTTTAAAGTTTCAACTAATGAGTGGAAAGCAAACTCATTTTCATACAGTGTTGGAAAAGACAGAGTTACATGAAATATCTGCCAGAAACATGAAGCTGATCTAAATCAAATTGCTTGTCCTAACAAAACAATGTGCTGTGGGACAAGTAGGCAGAAGTCTACTGAACATTTGGCAGCAAATCCAAGCTTCAAAAGTATCAGTCTGATCAAGTCTATCCACCACACTGACGAGGTCTGAGGCAGAATAGCATGGAGAAATAAACAGGCTTGGGTACCAAAGCATATTTAGTCACGGATACATTCAACGTTAAGCAGCACCCCAACTTCTCTGCTACGCAAGGACGCCGGCACCATCCAGGAAAGGGGCAGAGCAGCCAGCATAATGGCTTCTCACAGGACCTCCCTGACCCACAGGGAAGATGGTGCCATCCACAAGAAAAGGTGGGTTGGACCAAGGCAGCTGTCCTACCTGGGCAGCAGAGAGGCCAGTGCATGGAGCCACTCTCACACTCCCCAACCACCCTCAGGCTCTCTAGCAAGTCTCACCCAGCCAACCCCAGACCCTGTCTTTTATGGGACTGGCCACAGAATGCCTGGTTCTGATTGGCTGAAGTTCCCACAGCGCCTGCTGATTGGCCATTTCCATGAGGGGTGCTCACTGCCTGCCCTTCTGGAAGGTTCTTCACAGGTTGGGCATGGCGCAGCCATTAGGCACTAGGGTTTATAAACTGAGTTGTAAGACTTATAGGCTGAATTTTGGCAGTGAGAACACTATGAAATCAGTACCCCTCTCCCACGAGTGTGTGCGGCACCTTTTTGCTCGCAATCTTCCTTTAAAGAGTGTGGACTCTGTGACCTGGAGGCTACATTCATATGTATCTGGATTTCCCTGGAAAATTACAGTCCGTTGTTTGATCCATGATAGCTGACTATGAAGCTTCAGCTGTTTTATGCTTATATTTCAGTAACACCACAATTTAGAAACTGAGTAAATGTATGCAGTGGACCAAAGACGAGGTTGTCTGGGGTGACAGCACAGATCCACCTGAAACATTTTCCACATTTAAATGGAGAGTGCAGCTACACTTTGGAAATAAATGACATTTGGCATTTAATAAATTATATATAGTTAATGTACTTACTTCAGCTGTAGAAAATAGAATATTCAGAGCCTGCACTGTATTCCTGATTTCAGATGGTTATATATTATTTTATGATGTATGGAAACCTTACAAAGAAACCTGCAAAATAGTTGGTAAGAAATTGTGATTCCTGTCTTAGGATAGTTAACAGAGAAAACTCCAAGACGAAGATTCAAAGCTAGACACTGTACTTCCTGTCTTTTAGATCTTCTAACATGTAAATCAACCATTACAAAGAGGATTAACTATTAGAATTGTGCAACTGAAGTCCAACATTCAACCCTGCTCTTTATTCACAGCTAGAGTAGACCAGGTGTCCAGAATCCTAATGCTCCTCTTTTCAGCTTGAGTTTATATGCTCTGCATACTAAGCACAAGTCATCATTGTTTTCTAACTTTAATTTATTGGTGGCCTTAACAACTGGCTATTTTACTGCTAATTGTACTTTAAATTGCTAGTACAAAATCAAACAGTGATTGGGACTCTGAACACATACTTTCATGAAATAAAATTATTTTTAAAAATAGCTATGTATTTCACTTCACAATTTCTTACCAGAGAATTAGATTTCTACTCAGAGCATTCAGGCTTTCTCACATGATAATCACACAAAAATTAGCTCATGATATTTTAATTATCTTAATGGCTTAAACTTATTATTTACTTAAGAAAGCTTTATAGGGTGCACTAGAAATGGGAAAATTGTGTTAGAAAGCATTTTCACAAGTTATGATAGTTGAATCACTGGCATGGAATTATGTCTGTATCATTAAAAAAATGAAGTTTCTGGTACCTGAGAAACAACCTTCTTGACGTGTCTTGCAAGAACAGGCCTAAATAGTCAAGAAAAAAAAAATCATTTTGCAGAATTTGTCTTACCTATCCCAAAACCCCCGATAGTTTCAGTTTGTAGCTGCAAAGTATATTCATCCTGATGGTTTGGGACAGAGCCAAAACGTGGCAGAAAATGAGAGGGCCACCATTTCTGAACAAAAGTCTGGATGTTATTCTAGTACATTCTACAATCTGTATCTTCTAAGAAGTGATTTCTGCTCACAGAAAGAGAATATAGCCCAGTGTGACTTGCCAGCTGCCTAGCTAGTGTTGCTTGCCATCTGCCTAGCTGAACAACCCCATGCAATAATAATAGCTAGATTTTCTCACTGGGACTCCGAACATTTTCCAGCTCAAAGGAAAGATGTCTTTTTATTAGCCCATTTTCCGATGAAAAAACAAAAGTACATAACAAAAAAACCCATCAGATTTAAAGAGTGTAATTAACTTGTCCTGTGTCACATAGAAAACCTTCCAGCAAAACTGGAGACATAACACTCAGCTTCTCATTTCCATCTCATGTGCTAATAACAAGACCATCTTTTTGCAGCAAATAATGAATGTTATATTGATCTTCACAAAATGCTGTTCAGATGGAGGAAGGAACTTGATCTTATACTTCATTCACATGAGAAGCTAAAGTAATCTACATTTTATTTCTGTGCATGATGATATGGTATGCACTGGATACAGGGTTACCCAGGGCACTTCGTTGCCAAGCAAGCTTGAGTCCCTCTGGTCCTACAAGTTCAAATACTTCTGTGTCCATTCTGGGAATTACTGTCCTAAAAGTCTTCATGCAGTTGGCCATTGAATAGCATATGATGCTCATAAAAGCAATGAAGTAGTTTCAAGTGCTTGGAATAAAAATAGGAATATAAATACAAAATTTAATGCTGATAAGAAAAGCATCAAAACCAAATTATATTTCATACTCTCAATTTAAAAGTTACATCCTGGTTGCATCCTGCCACTTGTAACATTATAAATATGATATGACCTTTATTTTAATGAAATTTATTTTAATAAAATTTATTTAAACTTTATATTTGATTTGAAATCTGTTAAAATTTCCTTATGGGTTTTAATATATGATAAACAGTCACAGTATTCTGAGGAAAATATAAGCTTATGTACACTCTGCCATGTAAGTTCTGGGATTGAAACCATCCTCAAGTGACTTACAGTCTCTGTAATTCATTTCAGTCAACTCACCCACTGGTCAAATGCAGACTTCTTCTTCCCAGCCCTCAGAAGAAGAACACAATAACCATTTTGTAACACGCAGCTGCTCTGTGGAGGGTGGGATAAAACTATAGGGTTGCTTCAAAAGATGTTAGCCAGACTGGATTTTCTTTGTAAATTTCTAGTCAAGACAAAAAGTAATAGCCCTGCTTTCAAGAATAGCTCTGAATATGTATCAGTATTTAGATGAGGGAAGGAGCTTGATGTGATATTTCATTTAATTCATAAGCTAAAGAAATCTACATTTGTGTGGCATTTCCCATTGGAAGAGGACTAAGGGCTTTTTGATAATTTATGACCTGACATAAGGAAGACTTTTCTGTTTTATTTTGTTAAGAAAGAATGAGGCACAGAAAAACTATTTTCAAACTAGCTGTGAGGGCCTGGTTTTGGACAGCTAAGACATTTTTTGTGAGAACACGATGCTAAGCTTCTAGGACAGTGCTTTATTGGAGGGGTAACCATGAACAGTCAGTGCTTTTACATAATAGATCAACTCTCCTCAGTGGCCTCCAAAATTGGTGGGTGCTTTTGGAAATTTTGAGCTATATGGCATCTCAAAAATATGCAGGAGTTCTCTGAAATTTCAATATCAGAACACAGCACTCCTGAATAGGATTATTCCTCTAGAATTCTCCTGGACTGCCTGTTTCATTGTATTCAAAGAGCTTTTAAATTTGCTCTGTGGAGGTCAGCAAAAGATAGAGCAGATGATGTATGCAGTCCAGCAAGTTTAATAGAACTAAAGTGTCATTCCTTTTCATGATGACTTCGGCATTTTATTGCTAAAGGGATTGAGTGCAAGTTTTTTTTTTTATGAAGAACTGCTTAATTAAAGGAGTCACATGGAAGAACAAAAATATATATTTTTCTGAATCTATAAAATCATTTTTGAATGTATAAGTGCATTCTAGTTCTCATCAATCATTTCCTGAAGGATGGTGTTCCTCATCTTTTTTCCAAGGGCAACAATAAAGTCTATGAAAGTGTTAAGCATAATAGAGCATTTGAAAGCAGTATGAAATAGTTTTAGCAGGAAGGTCCTATTTATGTTAGTGGGGCCCGTATGAATGTAACTTAGGTCAAAATATACTCCAAGTGGTTTATATGGCTGGGTTTGATCCATATCTCACAAAAAAAAAGATACACTCCCACTGAGTGAGAGAATTTACAAAGGAAAATTTACTGTCTAACTTACAGAGCCAACACATAGATTTCAATAGGAATCATGCTGTCATCCGCACACGGAAGAGTGAGAAATAGCAAAGAAAACCCAGAACGGAACACTGCTTCTACTTACTGTTCTTTGTATAAAGAGGTATAGAAGAGGTAGTAGTTACATATTTAAGTACAACGCACAATTGAGGGTCTTCCTATTATACAATTACTGAACAAACGAGAAATAAGAAATAAAGAACTCAGGGATGAAATTAAAATCTAAATTTATTGAAGTACTGTTAGACACTGAACCTTACATTTATTTCTATTCTGACTATAGCTTCTATTATAGAAGAAACAGGTTCTTGTAGACAGGCAAAGCTGTTGCAATTTAAAAGCTACGTAACACTAAGCTTTTCCTGTTTAGAAGTTTGCTGTACTAGAACTCTGTTAAATTCTGTTGTGTCTTGTGTGCTCATCAGAACAACTCAGAAAGATGCATTTGCAAAGTTATTCCATTAGTCCATTATGTTCTGAGCTACAGCAGTGCCATACCTGCTAGAAGTGTCACAGTTTAAACTAGTCTTCTCTCTACCCAAGTAGTTCTTTGATTAGTCTGCTTAAACAGCTGCTAGGCAAGCCAACCATACTCATTTAACAACAAAAAATATTTTAGTTAGATTATATATTCAAATATTTGTTGTCTTGGGATTTGACCTCTGTTCATTATTTCTCCATAGACCTCCAAATTACAGTGCATCTCAGATAAATACAGTTTACAAGCAAACAGGGAGTCATGTTCTTTGGAGACCTTATGTTTCAGTCATGCCTGTCCATTTACTTTATCTATACCCCTAACTTCTTAATTTAACAGCAAAGTTTTTATGAGCTTACCAGCATCTTAAGTTTACGCCTTTTTTTTCTATTTACTGAAATCACAGACTCACAGAATGGTTGAGGTTGGAAGGGACCTCCAGAGATCATCTAGTCCAACCCCCCTCCACACGCAGGGACACCTGGAGCATGGGGCACAGGGTCCCCAAATCCAGGTGGGTTTGATCTCCAGAGAAGGCGACTCCCCAGCCTCTCCAGGCAGCCTGTTCCAGGGCAGTACTTTAAAAGAGGAATGTCTCACTTCTGCAGTTCTTCTTTCAGGGTGAATCATGTTTCTGGTAGATTATTTGCAAAGGGAAACTTGTTCTTCACTTTATATAGCAAATACAGTCCTTGTGACATAAAATAAGTCAAGCTACCTATGCTAAAGAACATGAAGAAATGCTAAGGAATAATTAACCCAAGTCATTTTTCCTCCCTTCATTATAGTTTCCTCATTTGTAAAATGAGTAAAAAGATACTGACTTTGTGTAAAGTACTTCAAAATCTGAAGATAGGAAGCACCATCTTCTAGCAAGAGAACTAGATATTATTTTTATCATTTTTATCATTGCTAATGTTAGCAATAATGAGTAAAATCGAAATTTTGGCAGACTAGCTTACCCACAGAAGTTTTGCTAAATTAGATACCCTATAGACATAAATACATTTATTTTGTATATTTTGTGAATATACATTTATTTTATTGTCTCCTTACACATCATAACCTTGTCAAGTGGCTTTACTGTAAAAGATTATTTGGCAAACTGAGGTACATCAGCATTCTTTTAAACTCTTGTTGAGGAAAAGATTCCGTAAATTTGATGAAAAACATTAGTCTGAAAAGACATGCCAGAAAATTTAAAATTAAAAACTAGGAAAACGTTTACAATAGTCTGACAGGGCATACAGTACATGTATACTTTTTCACTGTACACATGAAACCACTCTTAAGAAGTGAAAACAAAGGCTTATCTCTCTAATAAAAGTTCCCAGGTATTCCATAAAAAGGCTGCATTCCAGCAGACATAGATTTTAACATTGCTTTCAGCATTCCGAGAAAACTCTTTTTTAGGTCTTCTTCCTTTGTTTAGATACCCAAACTCTTTAGCTCGTCCAGTCGATGTTTCACCAGAAGTAATTTGTTGATATTTTCACGTCTGACCCACAGAATTAATCCCATATGCTGAAGCAGTGAAATATGTATCATTTCATTTCTACAGCAGCATCTCATTATATGAATGTTAATTTGTTCATCTATTATAAAATATTCAATATCATTCCTCAAGTTGAGAACATGCATAAGGATTGTTCTCTGGGTTTTTGGTTTGGTAGGTTGATCTTGCAAGTGCTTGTGGCGGTGGGATGGAGAACTTCCATTTTCTTCTGTTTTTGCGTGGAGATTTGCTGCATGGAGTCACCCTACTCTGACCATAATTTTAATATTTGGCCCTTATGAGACACATAGCATCTTGCAATGCCCAAAGTCCAAAAGTTATCATGAGGAGAAAATTAAAAGAAAAAAATAGCTAATGCTAGATATTTACATCTATATGTAAAAAATATATATTCACACATGCACTTTATCTATGCAAGCATTAGCTGCTTCCCTTTAAAGATGTCAGAAGCACTGGCCGTGACAGAAGCATTTTTGGTATTCTATAAATTTGCATTTGCAAAAGTATTTGTGAATAATATTGTATTAACAGATGTTTGATTTTTCTGATGCTCAGTTGCTCATCAATTGTTTGGAATTACAAGATTTCAAGCAATTGTTTTCCATAACCTGTAAAAATGAGATTGGCAGGAATGTTTTCATGGATATGTCTAAATAAATAGTTCTTGGTGGCAAATGCCCAAAAGTTACTCTCGATAGATACATCCTCCCATAGACCTCTCTGTACAGACACCGCAGCAGTTGAGCGCAGGAGACCAAAGCCTTAGCAGAAATCTTGTCCTCTGGCAATATGACACAGTCACTTGCGCCTACTGCTCATGAGTTATCCAAGTATCCAAAGATGGTGTTTTAATTTTTATGTTAAGCACAATTCACACGTGTTGCTTTTGGGCACCTCTGCAATGAGAATGTTTTACAGAATTAGAGAATCTTGTTTGTAGAAGGCCTGGAAAGCATGGATATAAATGTAAATGCAGAAAAGCAAGGTTTATAGGAAGAGGATATTGGTCTCTCTTAGACCAACTAAGAAAGTTGGGAAAATCAGAAAAAAATAGGTAAGTTTTATCCTCTCTTAATTTCTTTTCCCTATTTAAAGTAATTTTTACAGAACTATATCTGCTTTGCTCTGCCAATTTACATGATTTTTCCTGAGTCTCTCTTTTTAAAATGACTGAGGTCTTTCTGTAATCTTGGTTTCAAAATTAAACCCACTAAGCTTCCAGCAAGCTCCGAGATACAGTGAGATATGCGAAAACTTTGCCCTGGTTTGAGTCTTCCAGAATGCTCTTTACAAAACCACGGCTGCTATCAAGTCAAGGCTTGTCTCTCACTCGTGCCCTGGCTTCTGGAATTGTACTGCAGACTTCGCTGCAATGTTAGTACCATGATTAATTTCAATAGCAGAAAATTCTGAGACAGAAGTGAGATATTAATATGAAGTACTAGTATTTCATATTAACATTGAAATCAATGAAGCTGACAGTGTCAGCTGCCCTTTTTTTGGATGGACTTCCTGGCAAACTATAACGATTTGTTTTTCGTTTTAAAATACACTTCAATGCAGAAACCACTGTCCTTTGTTTTACCGGCTAGGGGAGCACAAAATCCACAAGCAGGAAGGAAGGTGCCTGTTTCAGAAGCCATAAGTTCTGCGGTGCTCTGCGTGGGGAGCCGGGAGCCGGCAGAGTCCATTTTTTGTTTGTTTTTAGATTCAGCTAAATACTTTTTCTTACTGCAAGGTTATTATATCATGCACATTTTTAACATAATAAAACTCTGCACATGAAATACAGCTAAAGTACCAAGAAGTGTCAGAAAATCTTTTAACATTTTTAGGTTTTTCTTTTGTTTTTGAGGGTTTTTCTTTCTTTTTTTTTTTTTTTTTGCATGTGTGTGTCAATAGAAATTCCAGCTTGCACTTGTGACCTCCAGAATCCCAAGGAAGAAGGGAGAAGCAGGAGAGCCCTTCCTGAGAGCACGTGGGCACGTGTTTCCCAGCCACGCTGCGGAGGTGCCGAGCAGGATCCCGGAGCACATTCTGTTTCAGAGCTGCTCTTTTCCACAGTGCATCGGGACCTCACAAACAGGTCACAACAGTAATTCCGGGAAAACACAACAGCCGGAAAGTGCGATGTTTTTGGGACAGTGACTGCAGCCTTAAATACACAGCATTACTGAATCCCATTACTCACGATTCCCAAAGAAACCTCCGCTCTTTTGAAGTGCCATTTAAGGATGGCAAGTGCTGGTGTTTTGAGGGGAAGCTCCCCGCTCTCCGCCGGCGACAGGAACTGCCCACGGGGCTGCTGTGCTGGCGGCAGCTCCCTCACATCCCGCCCTGTTTACAACTGCTATGGCAACTCCGCCTGCTATGGCAACTATTAATAAACTGCCGCGGGCTCGGAAGAGAGAAGAAAAGAAGAAGAAATCAAAGAGGAGACATTTAGCACCAAGCTACAGGAAGATAAAACATTTAAATTTTCGGCTCCCTTAGTGCAGGACTAGATTCTATTTCCTTTTCTCAGGCAATGAATGAAGGGACAGGATGGATGGGGGAGAAAAATCAGATTATCAGAATTTACCCTGCAAGCTTTGGTTTCCCATGCTGAGCTCTTTCCAGCTCTCACCATGCTCTTGAGTGAAGAAGAAAAAAAGCTTCATTAATAAACCTGATTTTAAAATCAGCCATTACTACTGTTTTTACTAGTCACATGGATCATTATACTTAAGCACCAAACAATTCTTAGTAGCACAGGAGTATTACACAAGTTCGTAGTTACACCCACAAGGTCTTACAATTATAACCTAGAGAAAAAAATGCAAGTTGTACAAGTCTCTAGCACAATTAGCAGTAATTAGCAATGGAATTATAAAATAAGGATGCAGAAAACTGCTTGTCAGTGCAGCATGATCCCTTTCTGAGCTTTTTTATTTTTCCTTCTGATTTATTTTATGCAGAGAAGCTAATGTTGCAGTGACAGATGCCACACAGGCTAAACAGAAGCTCTCTGTCTGCAACATTTTAAATCCCTGAACACAGGGATCATCACCACCCATAAATCGTGTCAATGAAAGCCTGCGTGAACATGAAACAATTTTGCTGCCACTAATACCAACTCAGCACCAAAAAGCTGGTGGATTCGAGTTAGATAAGATCAACAGAAGAATAAAGATGGTCATAGAGCTGGGATGAAATCTACAGACTAATGTAAGATGGCTAATGAATGGTGGCAAGGTGTCAGAGAAAAGATTTGAGGCACAGACTTACTAGGGACAGAGGAATCATCTTATAGTGGTAAAAGGAGGATGATGTAGAAAAAAAAAACAAAACAAAAACAAAAAAAAAACTTCAGCAAATTGATAAATGGAGCTTCCTTGTGGAGCAGTCCTAGGTGCCAGCACGACTGCAGTGTAGCTGCACTGGAACTCAGCTGCAGGTTGTGGGGATCCACAGAGGCTTTGGTCTGGCCCTAAATATCCTCCATGGTTGGGCAACAGGTACTTTTCTGTTGAAGATTAGCCTTGCCCTGCACTTCCAGGGGGAACATTCACCTCCTCACAGCCTTTCACAGACCCTCCTATTCTGCAGTTGTCTTGCACAAAGTCCCTCTCACGCAGTCTCGTCTTCTGAGCTCTTACCTGGGGAGAAATCTGAGCTGTTGTCTCCAGCCAGTCCCTTCTGCCTCAGTCACAGCAGGCTCCTATCAACGTCTTTAAGTGCTTTATGTGAATCACTTTCTTAAACAAAATCATATTACCTGCGTTTACCCTTGCTGCATTAGTAGAATTAACACCACCACAAAACACACGTTTCAGAGTTCTCCAGGACAAGGGAGAACATGTCCTTCAAGCATATGCTTTCGTACACAGTGCCAGGTACTTTTTGCTTTTCAGGAGCTCTCATAAAACAAAAGGACATATTTTAAGGTAATACTTGACATTTACTCCAGGAAGATGGCATATCAGAAAGCAAAACAGTCATCTGGAAGTGGGAAAGTACCTGTGGCAGAATTCATTCCAAGGCAGTGTAAGAGACAGACGAGGAAGGCCAGGAACTTCTTATCCTACCTTCCTATCCTTCTGCCTTTGAACACCTCCACCATTTCATATTGATAAGTATCGGTGACAAATACAGGAACTCGTTGGTCAGCAAGAAATCTTTCCAAGAGAGCACTCTGGAGTAGTGATGTAAGGGGGAAAATCCATCTTTTTTAGAACCACATTTTCAACTATGTGTCTATGGTTTTCACACAAAACTCAGCTTGCAATAGAATGCTTAATTTACGTGCAATTACTGAAGCCACACATGCAAGTTAATTACTTATATAAAATTAGCAACATTTTGTTCAAAGCTTAATGCCTAAGTGAGCTGATGATTTATGTATAAGGCTCAAAGTAGCAATTTATTATTCACAATACGACATTAGCTGAGGTGTTCGGTGAGGTGCCACACCGTGGAACCGGATAGCGTCGTTCCAAACCATAGGCTTACTTCAAGACCTGTTCTGTGAAAAACATGTTAAGGGATATAATGTCTGGGCTGGCATAAGATACATCACCTGAACTTCTTTTGGGAGAAAGTGGTACTCAGTTTAAAAAAGGAAAGGACATCTTTGTGTTCTTACTGAGTACCTAAAGCTTTGAAGTCATCCTCAGAGTCTTTCCCAAGCTGTCCCCTGCTCTCAGTCATCTCAGACATCTCCAAAAACTCTGCTTTGCACTGGTATGCTTAATGCTGCAGTATGTAAGAGTTAAAATCCAGGGTGCTGATAAATTCCCTGTAAGTGAATGGCACATTTCTGGATAGCAGGTGTAATGTTACCTAATCCAGGTAATAAGAATTAATCCTATTAAATCCAGGTAATAAGGAGAAAAAGTGGTCGGGAGTGCTGTGTCTTGCCTGTCTCGAGCCGCAGTTGGACACCCTTGCAAGACTTAACTCCGAGCCCAGTGCCCTGGGACACGTGTTTCTCCCAACACTTTTGCACTTCTCTGCTCTGCTCTCACATGGGGAGTCACTTCCAAATCAAGGAAGCGCCTTGAGCTGAAAACAAGTTGCTGATGTCACAAAGTCAATCCTCAGCCAGATCAGTCCCCCCAAACCTGCCAGCTGCTTAGCCTGGCCAACATTTGTACTGGCAAATGAGACTTTTGGCAGCAGCTTGAGCAATTGCTCAAAAAGTCAAGGCACTGCAGCTTTAGGATGTGGTGTAACGGTGCAGCTAAGTGCATCTCCTGCTGAGTGATGCCCGAATGGGCAGACCAGCTCTCGCATCTATTGCTGTTGCTGTTTCTACTCCTTCTCTTGCATGTGACCCTTAGCTGGATCAAGAAGCAAAACTAACTTAGAACTAATCCTACAGAGAAAATAAAGAGTCGGGTTCCCATCAGGTCTCCAACTGACTCTGTGCAGTCAGACAAGCATCAATATTGTGTGAAACACTGACGGCAGGACGGGTAGGCAATGAGAGGGGACGGCCCAAAAAAAATGAGAGGGGACGGGCAGGACTAATGGTTAGGACAGGCAGAGCTGCTTGGTGGACACGTTGGGTCACTGCCACGGGTGACACCAGAAAGCCAAGCCATGCATTTCACTGCTGACACACACAGCACTTTGTCCTTACAGGGCAAAGTAACGCGGGGATTGGCAGTTTTTATTTCTAACACAGGAGTCCGGTGCTTTGAGCACTTGCCCAGCACTTGCCCTTTACGAGGCATTGGTCACGTTCAGCCTCCTTGTGTGATTTTCACTGATCACTTTTTTTTTTTTCTATTTCTGTTTGACACCATACTTGAAAGATGAAAGGCAGGAGTACAGGAAACATTTCTTCTTCCTGAAAATTTGCACTTAGATCTCCCAAGAGTCAAGGGTATCTGGGTACAGCATTTCACTGTTCATCTTACAGAGTCATGTGGGAATTAGAAATTAGATTTTCAAAATTTGTAGTTAATTCTTTTAACCTCCAAACTCTTTTTATGAAATGAATTCACTTTCTATTGTGCTTTCCATGATATTTTAAAATTTGTAATGTCTAGGAGTACATTTTGTTCCCATACAAGAACAGATAGGTTTAAAAAGATTTTGGGGGGATTCTCTCCACTCTATGCAGTACAGCTATGACCTTACCTTCCTGTTCTTTAGGTTCCCGCTTTAGTTTGGATACCCAAATCCCTGAATAGTGAGTACAAAATAGCATGTCTATTTTTTTACTTTCTTAAGTTTTTCAACTTAATATGCCACATTAGTTAGCCCTAAAAACACTTCCCCAGGTTTTAAGGCATTCAGACCATTGCCTATTTATTGTTAGAAGTCTTTATAGAAATCCAAGTGCTAACAAATGCAAAATAAAAGAACCTGCTTTTCATGTTGCCAGAGGAAAACTTCAGACCAAAGGAAAAGGAAAAAAATTGTTCAAGATTCTCTAAACTTCTTTGGGATCATGAGTCCTAGTAATTGAGCTCTAGTAATGGTAGTTCCTGCATTTTCACGCATACACCTCAACTGAAACAATATATATGTAAGTAAAATTGTAGTACATGGTCACCGCTAATGTTTTTATTGTGTTATGCAGATACCAAGTCAGAGCTTCTATGGTTTCTCATTGTGAACTTTCAGAAGAAGAGTCCAGAATACATTTCAAACATTAATCACACAACCTGGGTGTCTCCAAACTTTTTGTCTCTCTCATTACTCTATGTTATGAATTAAATTACGAGAAAAGAATTCCAGACTTTACAATATTGGGGAGGGCTAGTAAAAAATACTTAAAACTCAGTCTTTCTTCATCAATGTATTTGGCAAGATCAAAAATATAAAATAGGTACTCAAAGTGCAATTTGTGCAGAATTTAAAATGTTAAGGTTGTGACAAACAATGACTGCCATATCTAAAGTTATGGGCCAAATCTTTTCTACCTGCATAAAGTCCATGTATTCTGCATAAGATGCAACATGCTATCTGCTATCCAGGTCCCACTTGAGACTATCTAGATTCCAAAGCCACAAATTCCTCTGTCTCAGAAAAGAAAAATAGGAAAAATTTATTAGAGACATTCTGTCCTTAATGAGATCACCTCAGTTAATTTTATTTTACATGTAATGACTGCATAATAGAAAATGTATAAGCTATTCAGAAACCACAAGTGCTCTGGGAAGCGGTGGAGAATGCTGGAAACTCCTTTTGTCCTGGTATCAGTCTTGACAGAAAAACCAACTGTGGATACTCCTGAAGCAGCAGTTACTGTGATGCAAACTTCAAGAAGAGGATGCCGAAGTGATTAAAACAGAGACAACACTTACTAAAAAAAGAGAGAGAGATGAGTGCTATGCAGTGGAGAGAATGAAGCTGATGCTTGCCCTGAGCTGGATAGTCTGAGCGAAGGCAAGAATTTGTCCTGAGGGTTTATGCACCACAGAAGTAGGTGTAAATTATCTAGTTGTTATCTTCTGCAAGGTTGCCCCAGGAATTTAAATTCCTTCTGGAATCTTAGGATATCTTAATACTAAATTATTCCTGTTAGCTGGCATGATTTTTCCCTTGGTCTTTTTTTCAAGTTCAGACTTTTCTTAAGCTGCCCCAAAATATGACATAAATCTTTTAAAAATGAAAAGACAAAATAAAACAATCTGTCTAGTTCCATCTCCTAAAGACTAACATTCTCCAAGAACCTCAAATGAAATACAGTAGCAAAAACTTCCTAATTAAATCCTGTTACAGCTTGACTTGTTCAAAGCATCAATTTTGTATATATTGGCTGCAAACCTAGGTCTACCTATGCACAAACTTTGAACTCTGATTTTTATAAATTGTGCTTACTTGATTCTAATCTTTATGTCAGCATTTAGCAGCTGCGCTCTCACCGATGTGCCTAAGGTGCCTAAGCTGAAGAATAGAACAACCAAACAACATGTTAAGCATAAATGGAAAAACTGAGGTCTGAGAATTTGCGACTGAAAGGGACATGCCCCTGATAAAGAGGGACATTTTATACTGCCTTACTTGGTGACAATGAAAGAAAATATGCCCAGATGACAAAGAAAACAGTATAAACCAAGCAAGATGCCTCAAGCATGGGGAGAAGCGTTTTTTGAATATTAAACACGGAAAGGACATTTTCCCAAATCCCTCAAAAAACTCAGAAGTGGTATGGAAACAGAATTGCAGAAATGTATATAGGTATTTTGCGTATTACACAAATTACTGAGACTTTCATAAGACAGCTAACAAAAAAAAATCTAATTCTTTTTAGAAAATAGTTTTTAGTTTTTAGAAAATAAAAATGGCTGCACTAATTCAGCCCAAAGATCTCTCCAAATAATTTATTTACACCATTGGCCAAAAGAGAGGATCCATGGGGTGGAGTATAAGATGAGAGCAAGCATCTAAGAGGAGAGGAAGCACATAGTGACCTCCCGCATACTCACCCAGTATTACTGCCTTATTTGCTCGGAGTGTCTCAGAAGAATAAACTAAAACCAGAATACCCTGAGGCAGCACCTTGAACAGGGTGTATTTTACAAGGCAGAATTTTTAGGCTATTAAGCCCTATTTTTAGTGGTGCAACATAGGATTTAATTTGAGGTGTCATATGGGCAACCTAGGCTTAAATTATGAAACTAGTAACAAAAGACCTTCCAATCCTTAGATCATTCAGAAGAAAAAAACATATGTCCATTTTCCCCACAAAGGAGCACTGAGCCAGGCTTCTAATAGGAGCCAGATGAAATTGGCCCTTTCTCTAGAGTTTTCTAAATCCTGGATTTAGACACAGACCTGCCTTAGGAAATGTTGTTCAGGTGCTTGGCCAAAGCTTTTATTTACAGCTTGAAACTGAATGGGTGAGCAGTTGAATAGAAACAGAATATGTTTTTTATTAAGCACAACTTAGGTGCATGTTTCAGAAATGAGAGTGAGTTTGACTTCTCTGCCCATACAGAACTTTCTGCAGGACAGGCAGCTAGCAAACCCCATGGCAAGTTCTGCAGGAGGAGAGGGAAGTATCCAGCCCCTCATTCCAAGCTCTGAAAAAATCCTGTATACGCTGCCAGCAGAAGGATAGAATAGAGAGGCAGAATCTAATTTGCTCCATAGCAGTAGATCCAGTTAGGGCAAATGCTATCCAACTGCTTAGCTCCACTGTCTCACTACTGGGACCGGCATGGCTTTGACTACCCATCTAAAATGTAGCCTTTTATTTTATTTTATTTTATTTTATTTTATTTTATTTTATTTTATTTTTTCCAGAGTTTATGATGGCAGAAAAAGCCCTGAAAGATTGTAAGAAATGGGGGGAAGAGGGGAAAAATAGAACAGAAAGGCTGTATCTGTGTAACTAAATAAAACTGGCTGTAAGGCCAAGTGCCACAGCATGGCTGTCATCTCCATGGCTGGATGCTCATTCCTCTGAAAACATGGCAGCTTCCAAGCTGGGTGTGTGCTGCATCCTGACTTGAGCATCCAAGCACCCTATGGAAAAGCATTAGCTGGTCCAAGGTCAAAGCAATGCCAGAGAGGGTGCTGAACAGAGTGAGTTGCAGACCAGGGTTCACCACAGCCCTGCCCCATTTATTGGTGTGGCTGTTGCCATTTAGGACATGCAGATACATGAAGTTAGAGGCTGCAGCTCATTTGAGAGCCGTGGTATGTGGACCTTGTGGAGGCCATTCAGTTATTCACATGTTTCTGGTCAAATTCCAGAGACTTAATAATCCATCGTTTCTGGATGCACAACTTCAGTTTTCCCGCATCTGCCTGACAGCATCACCAGCAGACCCCTAGGGCTGTCTACCAGCATGTGTGATCTAAATGATCTATTTTTAAGTCAAAATTGTCTCATTTTACCTCTCCTAAGACTCTGACCTTGACTACTTACTTACATGTGTTTTCTGTTGGGTTCATACAGAAAGCCCAGCCATCATAGGCCTGCCAGCGGCATGGGAGAGGTCTGGGTTTGCGTTGGCAGGAGAGCTGGATCCCACCGCTCCAATGTCACGGTGCTCTGCAAGGTCAGGCACACAGCTGCGGAGTGATGACCACGAGGTATGAACAGGCCCAAGGAAAAAGCAACATATACTTGCGTATCTTCATAAATATCGAGGACATTATGACTTAACTTAGTCTTGCTTCCAAATTTGGCTGAAGATCCCATCTCTTTAGTGAAATCCAGTTTCTACAGCTGTCCTTGTGAGCCTGGGCCTGGCTGAGAGCTACTGTAAATTAGAAAATTTCTGTGAGGCAGATGCAATCATTGTTGTGTTTTATCCAAAATATAAATCCAAATTTTGTTCCAATAAATCCAATTATCGTTCATCTCTATCACCACCAGTAGGCAGAGAAATTGTCTTGCTACATATGACATTTCGCTAATGTTCTATACAAGTAAACCAAGTACCCAAAACAGTAAGGCTCTGAGTGGGTTGCTTCAAGGTACCATCAGGCCTTTCTTATTCAAATTCCAAACAAAACAATTATGCATCTCTTCTACTTTATTGTCCCATTGTCTGTCAGAGACATCTTCCAGTCTAGATGACTACGTATTGCTTAGCCCCAGAGGGAAGAATAATACAAACACGAGCTGATTCCCATCACTGAAGAGTGCAGCAGGAAAAAATGGTTTGAGGGGAGAAAAGTAATGAGAAGCAGTGAGGAGGAGTAATGGCATGAGAAGAAAGGCAGAGTTTACCCTAGCAAAAGGGTAAACTGGGAGGACGCAGGGGAACAGGCAAGAGAATAATTGCAGAGGAATCTATCTTAAGGTAGGGAAGAAATAGCCTTTAGTCTTTATGAGCCCTTGGGAAGGCTGGCAGCACTAGTAAAGGCACCTCCTCAAGCTGCAGAGCCTACTGCAAAAACAGACCCGGCTGACCTCCTCTTTCAAACCCCTTTAAAGCTGTAAATGCTATAAAATCTATCTTAGTGACTGCTTGCAGTGCGTGAATCCTTGATCACTCTTTTGGCTTTGAATAATCAACTTTCTGAAGTACACAGAGAATCTGGCATTGCTTCTGAGTGGTCAGTGCCAGCAGCAACCTGAATTTCAAGCACTAGAAATTTGGAAGGATCAAGAATTTAAATCTAAAGCCAGTGGCTTGTTCGGCCTAAAAGGAGATTTTATGTTTGTATTTTTAACAGAAGCACTCAACAATCTAGCAGTTACTCCTAAGTAAGCTGGCTGATTTTCTGTTAAATTCACTTTTCAACTTTCAAACTTTGTGTTCAAACTACACCTCCTATTTTTTAGCCGTTTGCCCCAACAGGATCAAGCAGGGCATTTTTGTGTAACGAGCTCCTTTCTCCATGACCACAGCTTTCACTGTGGAAAGCAAGAACGTTGCAAATAGGGCTTTTATTTATTTATTGTATTTGTTATATAACACCCATCCCCATGTATCTGGCTGCCCTACAAAAGTTAAAGACAAGAATAAATAAAATAAGGCTATACCAGTGGCCAGAGAGAAGCAGCTGTTCTGCCAAGAGAAGAGAAAAAACAACCGCTCAGGAAGAAAAGAGCTATTGAGAAAAAAAAGAAGATAAATTGATCAAAGATGCACTCTCCAGAAAGGTCAGTAGAGTTCATGTATGAAGGCACTTGCATGCCTGGCCTGCTTGGTTGCCATATATTTTAGTTAGCCATGGAGCCTCATGCAGGTGGACATGATGTGCAAACATGTCGATGAACCAGAAAATGCTCCACGGCAGTCCTGAAGTCACTGTACTGTGAGGGAAAATGAAAAGCATCATGACACTCAGCGTAAGCTTGGCGAAGATGAGGACAGCTTGCAATTCATTTGTTAGAGTCATCCCCATAAAACAGTCTCCTAAAAGTTACTGCAATTGCACAGCAGGAAGTGAACAAAATAGAAGTCATCTGCTATTCCAAAGAGCAATAGAGAAGTAATTTTTTTAAACTGTAAAATGGCACAACAAAACCATCAGATTTTAAATATATATATATATTTATCTCCAACTCTGTTGTCTCTCTTGAACAGGCATTACTGAACTATATTTGAAGCATGCCACTCCACAAAGCAGTGGGGGTTTGATAAGCTATCCATTTAACTTAATGCAAACCAGCAAAAGGATCAGCTTTGTGCCACAGCAGCATTTTGCACAGCTACATGCTTTTAAATCATCAGAGAGCACAAATACCAAGCCAGAAATTCCGATTTCTTTTGCCTGTGTCATTATATGAAGATATTGAGTCCTGTCTGCAAGACATACAGTGTTGGTCGGCTCACTTGTGAGCTGAATTATTTAATCCATTATTCGTCATTCATTCATTGCTGCTTCTGTGCAGCAACACGAGGCTGCTCTACTCCGCTTTCGCAGTTGCTCTTCCTTTGCATTTCCTGCTGACGCTGAAAGTTCCCCGGGACATACAGCAGCAGCAGAGTGACAGTTTGCCAGGGCACACGTGGGGTTGTGTGTCCCCTCCACTGGCGGCCTCGGCTCCAGGTCACCCCTGGCTGCTCAGCAGTTGCAGTGTTTACCTGGGTCTGTCCTGCCCCGCAGCTCTCTGCGAGCTCCTCCCAAAGCATTTCAGCCAAGCTGACTCCAATTCACAGCATTCAGGGGAATCGCATGTGTATCAAGTTCCTAAATAAATCCTTGTGGTTCAAAGCATCGTGGGCCCAGGCTAATTTATGCTAAAATAAATACTCAAAGTCATGACGCCATAAATATTACCTGTTGTTACAAGAATCTTACATTCCCTTCTTTCTCTTGTCATCACCAAAATCCTAAGCACCATTAAAATTCCTTTTATGATGATACTGTGCTTTAGACAACCTTCCTTTTAAAATTCCAACAATCCCATGGAAGCTCCCTTCCACCAAAACCATGCATAAGACCCATGCTGCTGCCAGATTTCCAGCAATAAAGATTTTTGTGGCTTCTTCCCTTCCCTACATTTTCTAACACTTCTTCTTCCTTGCCCATCTCCAACCTCCAAAGAAAACCGAAAGGACGGGCTGCATTCCACAGAGCTCCCACCGCAGGGCCAGCTGCTCCGCAAATCTCTTTGCTTGCTACAACCTACCCTTCCTTGCTCAGGTCTGCAGACAGAAAGCCCTCCAGGGCACGGTCTTACAAAAGGCACCACCCTCACTGGGAACCTCAGGTGCTACCCGGGTTTAAACGGATGCTTTGATCTCTCAGCATTATCAGGCCATCCCCACAAAGCACCTAGCCCAGATTGCTGAGGCTATATTTGGCCTCATACATCAAATCCATATACAAAGGAATGTACTTCTTTTTTTTCTTCTTCCTTGAAAGATTTCTTACCTTTCATCTCTCTCTATTCCTGCTCAAGCACAATGAAAACATCCCTTTACTCCCTCAAAACTTAATGCACGCAGGGCCCCACAGCTGCATGTGGACTAATATGAGCTAACTTGACAGTCAGAAGCCAAACTCTCAAAGCACGCGTTCAAATGCAGATTTCTGAACATTCAAGAACTGCAGCCGGAAGAGTCATAGTGGGAAGCCCACAGAACACAAATCTCTGTCTGGGTTTGACTCCACTCTCCATCTGCAGTTCCCTCCAAGCAAACACAAAAGGTGTTTTCTAAACTGCTCATCACCCTAGACCCAAATAGAACAAGTGCAGGGGTTGAATTACCTCTAACCCATGGAGAAAGTAGTGCTTTTGATCGCAGAATGGAGGTTTTTGGCAGGCTACCAGGGAGCTCCCCGTGTGGCTGCCTGTGTCATGCAGAACTGTATAGGGCTGGGAGGCAAACGTAGGACTCCTGCTGTGCCTACATATCAGCCTCTGTAAACATAAACATAGAAGGAAAACTAAGAAGGCAAAAGTATATCATGCCCGTGGTACATGCCGTATTTATTATTCTAGTGCATATGCTCTGAATAAAAAGATCTTTCCAGGGGTCCCACTGACATTTTCCTCCAAAATTAGGCCTTTCTAAATGCACAACAGCTGATGAGAATACTTTTGAAGTTTAAAAAGACCATATGCTGAGAAATCTAGCTTAAGAATGTCCACTTTTCTCTCACTGCTTTTCAGTTTTTCTATTCTCACTACGGTGTATTCAAAAGGGTGCCTTGTATGGTAGTCCTTAAAGAGAATAGAGCTCACAGCCTCTTCAGTCATCACTTCCTGCCAGCTAGCACATTGCAGAGGAGGTGCATAGTGTGGGAATCACTTTCACATAAACTATCTCTGAAAAAAGGAATTTTGAGTATTTTATGTGTTTCTTCTCACAGTTATAACTTGATCATTACAAATTCAAAACAGACCGAAGAATAAAAATTAAATGGTTTTCTAAACTGTTTTGATTGTTCTACTTTTAAATTGTGATAAAGAATATCGTAATGATTGGAGAATAATGAGATAATTGGTTTGGTCCAGTTTCACTGTTTTGATTAAATTATATCCAAGTTTCATATGAAATATCTTCAGGGTAGTACTGGGAAGGAATTTGTATCTGTTATTACAAGCTGTGTGAAATGTTATTTTTTCTCTGAGCTTGCTCAGAGATTTCACCTTTTTTTTTTTTTTGAAAACAAAAGAGCAAATTTCTGTGTCTCACCTGAATTGGAAATCTCACATTTCTCTTCTGCTTTGAGACTCTGCTTTTTGCTCTTCATTCACAAAGAGCCCACATGCATGACTGAGATGAGAGCTTGTGCCAGGAGCAAGGCAGCTTCAAGACCAAAGAGCAGATTTATCAATAAAACAATAAAGAATAGAAAAACAAAAGCCACTTTAACCATACAAAATCATCATGCATTCATCCCCAGAGAATTTCACTCACTGCCATATTTGTGAACAAAAGGGAGAGGCGTATGCAAGGAAGAAGGACGGATTGACTTTCATGAGGTTGCAAAAGTGTAGCTAAGAGATTAAAAACGGTTAGGATGGTGCTGTACCTATTCAGAACATTCATAAGGTTCAGAGCATCCTCTTCATTTCCTGACAAAAAAAACCCAAAAACTTTTCTAATAACTTTCTTGGGCTAACTTTGTTAGAATTTAAAATGGGAAAATGCAGGAGAGAGGAGTTAATGCTTTCCTAGCTGCAATACTCTTATTCAAATGTACTGCAGAATGCTATGCTGATGACCCCAAAAATGGTTTAAAAAGATTTCTCAAAAGACACAATCTGTTCTGTTTCTCAGAATAAGCTATAGACACAGTGAAACAAGAGAAATATTATATAAAGATAATCCTAATTCATTTATTCTTTGAGTATTCTGTTTAAGACTTTTCTGTCTGAACTCTTCAATGTGAAACTTTTCCATTTACATATTTAATGGTCAGTAGTACTATTTGCACAGAACTACTTTGATTTAAAAGTCACATGTATGAATACAGAAAAAAAAATCCAGGTGAGAAGAAACTAGATTCTCAGGAAACAAATGAGATTAATGGCAATTTAGGTACATTCTACCTTAATACTTTGCCTAAAAATGATTTTACACACAAGGACAATGAGAGAATTATCCAATGGGAAAAAGGAAAGAGCCACTAAAAAACACATTCCAGGTGAAAGCAAAACTGATTGTTTACTGGTGATACATATCTGAGATAATGTCCATCCCTTAATACTGGGAAAAATGCCTTTCCAGGATTACCTAAAGATAAATTCCACACTTATTCATTTATCTGATTACACCATGTCCTTCACCCTTCCTATACTATAATGTACGTTTTGAGGCCTTAAAGGGACTGTGATAAAGATGGAATTTTTAACATAGTCCAAGGAAAGTTCCATTGAATAGAGACATGTTCAGTAGGTTACACAACAGTTGGTAGTTGGCGGAAGATCGTACAGGTTGATCCTGATGATTCCTATGTATGTATTTCTGATAATACAAGGAAAATATATTAAGGGTGATGGTTCACATCTATTTAGAGCACAATTTTGTGTTACATTGAAAATGTGTAAACACAGCCTCTATTCGGATATTTGCAGAATAAACATTAGCTATACAAAGCCTATACTAGCATTAGTATCAATGGAATTAGTCAAAGGGGACGTTTGTAGCATTTTATACTACCTTTGCACTTCTTTTAGGTACTGCAGTTCTCTTAGAGAGATATTCTCTTAGCTAAAGAATCTCTAAGTATCACAGGAAAAAGAAGGAAACTGTTCACATACCATTAAGAAATACAAAATAAAAAATTCTAATCCAGGATGAAGCATAATTTATCTTCATGGTATTCACATAGTTCCACCAACAGCAAATATTATTCCTACCGTTTAAACAAGATTTCAAGGGTTCTAAATTCATTTTGTGCAAACAAGCATTTTGAGTTTCATTTCTTACTTGACTGTTGTAAACATTAATAGCTAATGATTATACAAAGTTCACAGCATCTTATTTTAAGCTGATTCTCTGCAACATGATGAAAAGCTACTGCGTGTGAGCATCTCATTTCATTCATCTCTCATTTTGTTCTCCTGTCTGAGTCACTGAATCACTGGATTTCAGTCTTTAATAACTTATCGGAAGCCTGGTCAAAGAACGAAATGCTTTCAAATTCCCAGGCTTAACGGGAACTCAAGAATAAAAAGCACTTTTCAAGAAGTGCTCCGACCTGAGGAAGAACGCTGCTTTAGAAATATCTTGGACAATCTTGGACAAGCCCTGTCTTGGACAATGTGTGTTTAACGTGGTAGTGCAAGCTACCCAGAGTTTGATAGTGATTTTAAGGAACTGAGGAAGTCATCAGGAAGTTGATATCAAAGCACAGTGGACTGGCTTCCTGTTGGGCCTTGGTGAGCCTATTGAGCCTCAGCGAAGCAGTGGCCCCGGTCCTCGGACCATAGCGGTTCTGCCGGAGCAACGCGGGAGTCGGGAGACCTGGACCCCCCTTGTCTGCCCTGGGAGCTTTGCCGGCCTGTGGAGCAAGCCGGGACTTGTGGTGAATGGGACTCATTTATCGTCCCCTTTAACAAAGTAAAGCACCCAATACATCACTGTTTTGAAGTTAACACTAGGTGGTAGACATAACTGGAAGAAATACAGACATTTTTGGAGCCATGTGAAAGACTTGCATAAAGCAGCACTTCGAATGTATTGTCTCTTATTCCCCACTATTTTGGCTGTGAGTTTTTTGTTTCGCAAGGTATCTTGCTGTTTACTCTGACAGTAAACAGAGTAACAACTGTTTGGTTTAACAAATTAATTAAAATATTTCTTCTTTTTTGAATCCAGTTTGAAGGCTGAAGAGATAGCCCTGTTTGGAGGGGAAGCTTGTAGCTGTAAGTGGAAATGTGTTCCACTTCCATGCTTTCTACAATTGCTTAGTTGGAGGAGGGAGAGTTTTCTACTTCCCTTCTAACCAATTCTCAGCATCCTGCTGTGTCAGAGCATATTCACTGATGTATAAAGACACTCTCAGCTACACACTTGTGATTGATACAAACTCTTCCGTGACTCCAGGCAACATGAGTGGGACCTTAAATCCCATTCCCTGATTCTTTTGCAAGCAGAACACAGGGAAAATGTGAAGGTGAAGACAAAGTCAAGTAAGGAAAAAAGAACAAAATGGCAGGACTAGAGAGCATGCAGAGAAAAAAAAAGTAACATGAAAGAATAAAAAGAAAAGAAAGATCACAGACTATGCACTGGAGAAGGGTAAAGCAAGGGAGGAGGTTACTAATAAAAAAACGGAAGGAAGAAGATCCCTTCAAAACTCAGATTGATTGATTTATTTGGAAGGATGATTGCAAGGGGGACCTGTCCTTCACCGTTCTTCTCCAAAGATTGGACGGGAAAGCAGTGGAGGACCAAAGACTGAAAGGGGAGAAACACTTACTGGGAGTAGGAGGTAGAAGGGGAGCAGTGAACCTGCAAAAAAAATGGGGAGTAGTTGCTCCAGCAAGCAATACAGGACAAGAGTGAGAAGAGCACTCATCTAGAGGGAGAAGTGCAGAAGGAGAAGGGGGGTGCATCTTCCTTTTCCTTTTTGCAGGAAAGGAAACCTGATAAGTATTAAATGCTGAATTTGTGAATTAAATATACTATAGCTGAAATTGTTTTACATCTTTCTATTAATAATTTTTGATCTGAATGAAATGACTGATGTTTTTTTTTTCTTTCCTAGTAGAGCTGCATTTATAATGTATTTCAGAAGAGCTTTCATGGGGTACAAAATATATCCAAATAAAACCAACACACAGTGTATCAACTCCTGATATAGATATAGATATAGATATAGATATAGATATAGATATAGATATAGATATAGATAGATATAGAAAAGAAGATATCTTGATATCTTCTATATCTTTCTTGATATAGAAAAGAAGAATAACTTAAGAATGTAAAATAATAAAATGCATTTTTCTCTGTTCAACAAGTACAACAAGTAATAAATGTTAACAGATTTTTTCCTATTTTATTTTAAATAAATAAAAGATTACCAATAAGTTCCCTGGACCCTGGGTCCTAGCAGAAAATGGAGGATCACAATGAAAAGCGTATCAGGAAGATAGATGCTGACCACCACACAGCCTGCCTGTCTGGAAGCCAGGGGTACTATGAAATGGAGAGATTTTTTGAGATCTCCCATCATACATGAAACAGAGACAATCCAGCAGAACTTAATGACTTTAAATCATCTCAGCCAATGTGGACTGCTTATAGAGAGTCACAAAAGCAAAGGAGACTTTTTACTATTCTGTTTTCTAAACCTGATGCTGCATTTTCTCTTGCTGAAAATTTGCATGTTTTTTCAGAGCCTGTTTCTTCCTCACAATAAACAATGCCAAGCCTTCCTGCCAAAAAAATGTCCAAATGCTAAACAGTTGCTATTATAGTCATTATTATAACAGCAACTTTGAGCTGTGTGCTTTTAAATTATAATTATTTTACAAAAGATTTTTATGTGTCTTGATTGCAGTAATTATGATTCCATAACAGTAAATGTGTACTTAAAACGTCACGCTAGCCTAACGCTCCAAATAAATGAGTTCCCTTAGCTGACCTTCATATAAATGAGTGTTTTTCTTTGTATTGATCTGATTTACTATTCTAGGAGCATACCAGGATGTATTAAATAACTGATAAACCATTGGTTCAGTAAAAACATTACTATGGGGAAAGATGTGGAATAAAAAGGTTTTCTAGGAGAAGTGCTTCATGCAGACAATACTAGATTCTGTGTTAGAAATGAGCAGTTCCCTTTAGTCTCGTTTCTCATGTTTCTGCATTTCTCTGTTTTCTGTCATGGTTAAGGACATTGAGAGAAATAAAGGGATGGAAAAGGGAAAAGAAATCTGAGTGACTGTGCCTGATGTAAAAGCTAGCACAGGTACTAGCAGTAAGTCTGCACCCAGTGTAAGGATATAAAAGGATAAAGAGAATGCACGGATCCAAGAAATGTGCTTTTTCAGCAACTGATCCAACAGGGAATGAGCACAGAAGCTGGCGCAGCAAAGGGACCCCCCAGCAGCGCCGCTCTCCCCGCTCGGCAGGAGGCTGTGGGACCCACGGCAGCACGTCCTGCTTCCCGCCAGCGCCACCCCGGGGGCTCTCAGTCCAAACCCAAAGCTCGCTGAGCTCACAGAAAAGCTTTTTTTTTTTTTTTTCTAAAAAAAAAAAAGAAAGAAATCAGGAAAAGGAAACAGGGAGCGACCTGAGAGGCGGGTAGCAGATTTCTGGCTCTGGCAGCATGCTCTTTTGTGCGCAGCCACAATGCGGCATTAACTTTCCAAGCGAGCCTCCCCATCCCCTGGAAGCCATCTGAGAGGCAGTGGTTGCCACGAGCTGTGGGAAAGGCGTAGCGAGGCCGGGCTGTGTGCAGCAGTTGGGATCAGAAACTCTATCGGCCATTGAGCAGAGCTCGTTGCGTGGCTCGCGGTGACACGATCGCATCCGGTTGCTGGCCCTTCCTGGGCTGCCTTGCCCAGGCCTTGGGAGAGTCACCCTGTTGAGCGAGAGAGGCTCCCGATAAGGCTCAAAGGGCAACAGTTCATGGGCAGCATTCCCTGCTCCCCAGAGGGAGTGGGTGACCTGCCTGCCACGGTTGGAAGGAAACAAGGTTGTCTATTCAGGTGCGGTCAGACACGCACTATGTGTGAAGGGCCCCGGCAGTCCACAATGCTGAGTGGAGATACGAGAGGTTCATGTTTCTCTGCTGGGAGTTTTCACGGAGCAGAGAGGAGCGCCGCGGTTTTGCTGCACCGCTTCCGCCTGACCATCAGCACAACTGTCAAGCATGGAATCACCGTTGACCTCATGGCATGAGGCTCCAAAATGTCGGAACAGAAATGACACAACCAGATTCGTTGGCAGGCTTGAGTCAGCAATGTTAGGACTGTGATGGGTCACTAAGTTCAAATGTAAAAACAAATCACTGAAAACCTGTGCATTAAATGGCCTATTACTGTTAATTGATCTGCCTAAACTCAGACAAAATACTTTGCTCTGAAAATACTATTTTGATGGATTAGTAGCATTTTGTAACAATCACTTAGTTTTTACCATCTATAGAGTGATGTCATATTTCACAACATCACTTTTACTTACAACCAAGTTTGACCAATGAATGTACCAAAGATAAACTGAAGTTCTCAATACAGTAAAGGACAGTTCCTATTAGAAATGACAATTGCAACAAGCCTATAATTGCTCTTGAGCCAAAAAGACCTCTTCAGAGTATATGCAATGTGATACACAGAGTGGTTATTCCACATACTGGATAAATTGCTCCCTATAACCTGAACCTTCCTAAGAATTAATATTTTTCATCATGATGAAACTGCCTGTTATTTTGCAAGGCAAAGGACTCACACTTGAAATTAATGATGATATTGCTGCCCTATTGCCCAGTGATTGATAGTATGGATCTTATCAAATCAGAAAAACAGCTTTAGTATCCTAGAAAACATTTCAATTTGCCTGCTGTGTGTCCTTGCATTGATCAGAAAGCGAAACCCGGCTATGAGTCTAACTGGGAAAGTCAGGGTCTCAATCAAACACATGCATTTAACAAAGGGAGCTCCCAGAGGATGCTGTAATTCTAGACCACGTTACTCATTTTCCTTCAGTGGTTGTGGAGCGCAAGCAGAGCAGCGTAGTCACATGTTCTGGTAGCTGGCATGAAACAGTATTTCTAAAAATGTGTCCCTGACTCTGCATGTACAGAAAAAGGTGGCTGTAGTTAAAATGTCTGAATTAGAATGCTAAAATAACCCAGCATATAACCACAACTCACCAGGAATGAGGTTTTTTTTTTTTTTTTTTACAGGAAAGGGGTTTTTTTTTTTTTTTTTTTCCATCAATTTTCTATTGGAATAGAAAACGTAGATGAGTGAAGGGTAGTAAAAGCTGTCACACTTTGTCTTTAAATGTCTACCCCTGTACCCACTAAATAAAGGTGTTCTTACTGCGAACTAAGACTGGGACTTGTCCACAACTAAGCTTAGCACACAAAACTTTCTTACCTTATCCCACAAAAACATACATTCAGTCATTACACATTAATATTATCTAGATAAATTATCATCAAGCTTTCACAATATGTAATTTTAATTTCACTAATTATCATTAAGCACATGCTGTCCAGGAAGCAGAATGCAAAGTGATACCAGGGAAAGCTCTTCCCCTTGGCTTTGCTATCTGTTCGATGCATTGTTTCACTGCCAACATTTAGAAAAGAAAGACTTGAAGCATTTGGTTGAAAAGGAAATACCTGAGCTGTAAAGAATGACATGAGCTTCATTTACAACAGATTCTATGCTAGTTCAAATCAGGGGTATGTTTTTGAAGCAGATCTTTTGAGCTTTACTTTTGACTATGTTTTGAATAATATCACGGAGTGGTCTTAGCCAGTGCAAACTGGATTCCTTTAGGATAAAAGGAAATCAAAGCACTTGCTCCAAGCATCTATACCTGTTCCGTCCGTAAAATGTCGTGATAATTAATTCAGAGTAACCCTCCTGCAATGCACACAGGGCAAATGTCAGGTCCTCGGCACCGGCAGCCCATCCACTGATCCACTCTTGCAAGTTCTTCATGTTTGCTAACATAACATCCTATGTCTTCTTTGATGCGTGCAGTGCACATGTAAGTGTATAAGCTAAAGCTTGCTCTCCAGTCTGCTGACTTCAATAAAACATACTTACTTTCACTGCATCAGACCATAAAGTGCATCTATTGACATTTTTCACACTTGTCTGGCTGAACTCAGATATTTTTCAAATCCCACTGTGATAAAAAGATGTGGAAAAAAAAAAAGCCAAACCTCAATTTCTCATAATCATTTTAAAATACTTGAAAAAGGAAGAGTCAACCAAGTGTCTCAGGAAAAAAATGCACCATGGCTCTGGGGAAATATTGAGGAGTCTAAGGCTTGCAATAGCTCTGCCAGTTATTTGTAGCTTTGTATTGATGAAATTTTAACTTTTTGAGCTTCAATTTCTTCATGGGTACAACAAGACATAAAAACATGATGGCAGTAGCAGTTCTTTTCAAATGGATTGGAGCTTACAAGGAAGTCATATGTATACCCTCATTTTGTCTCACTTAACTGAAATTGGGGACATATTGCTTACCATGAATAAATACCTTCTTTTCTGAGAGTTTCATTCGAGTTTTGCCTGTGTGGAATAGTTTTCATTGAGTTTCAACAAAACTGCAACTGTCTATCTAAAACTCCAAAACTTTAAAGACTCAGACAGTACTATTTAAAGTGCTGATTTATTAATGTGAAGACTTTGTTTGCTTTGAATATTAAGCTTATTTCAGCTGGAATCCATGCACTTGCATGTTACATTTCTTGTCATCTAGGAAATGAAACAGTTGTAGTACACTTTGCTTCTTTTCCACTCACATTTACTACAACTGACTTCACAGGATTTTTGCTTGGTAGAGCTGGTCAGCTGAAAATAACAGCACTTTATGGCCGGGCTTCCACTCTGATCCCATCACCTGTTCCATGAAGGCACCTGAATACGTTGCTGAGATGCTTCAGTGCCTGATTTTGCCAGCTCCAACCAAAATGGGTTTGAACTTGCCCTGTTTGAGTGGGCTGAAGCCGCAGTGCCTGTAAGGACCAGGTTCGAGTTCGAGTCAGTCCTGGCATTTCCCAGCTTTTCAAGCCACCTGGTGCCTTGTCAAAGAAGGGCTGAGACTAAAGCCCAAAGCGCAAATGGAAGTGCTGAGCAAACAGGCAATACTGAGGGCACCACCAAGGCCTCACAAAGCTCCTCTCCGTTTCTATGGAACATTCTTTGAAGAATGTCAAAATTATGATGTCAATGGAAATTGGGTGGTAACACTGACGACTGCTGCTTTGTGTTACTTTAAAGATCAATAGTGCTTCCTTATATTTGTATTTGTAACCTAGAACGTTTTCAGTAGTTTTTATGTTTTAAGTTGGTCTTCCTAGCAACCAGTAGTACTACTGAGAATTACAGGTACGGTTTCTTAACCAGTAATGTTTTCAATCCTGTCTTAGTTCTGGTATTAAATAATGCATGCTAAATCTGTTAAAGTTATTGTATTTAATAGAAAATCCCTGTAGATGTGTATGAACTTAATGCATTATCAGGAGACACTGTACTAGTATTATCTGGTGACTTGTTTGTTATCCATAGCTATCCCAAAAAATGTCTACTGTAATGTATAGCATTGTATTCTTTATATTGTTTATTTTTCTTATTTCACAATCAAAGATACGTAAAGTGGATGTCAGGAACGGAAGAAGAGAGAGGAAAAAGAAAGAAAAATTTGAACAGAAGCATGTTGCCAAATGCTGGATCTTCTGCTTCTCCAAGCAGTGCGCAGACACGTCTGATTCTTACTGAGAGCTAAATAAAAGTTATCACCACTGAGCTGAAGCTAAGCTGCAAGGCTGAGTGTTCTTGGTTTCCTTTTGTCCCACTGAACAGCTCATCCTCTCTCACACGTTATTGCTAGTTTCTCATAAAGCCTCCTGGTGATGAAAGCATTAAATAATGACCTACTTTTGGATCACCTCAATTTGGGCCTGACCCCTGTTCCACTAAGGCAACAGGGATATTACCATTCATTTGAGCCGAGGGAGGGAGGAAGCCCCGAGGTGGGAAGTTTCACGGCAACCGTGTCGGACTCCAAGGAGAAACATCTAACAAGCAGTGTGCTAAAGGGCAGAGGTCTGCTGAGAGGGCAGCTCCAGCCCCCCTGCAAATTGGTCAAAATATTTAAAAACAGGGCCATGAAAAATAATGGTGAGATAGATACATAAGCATCCCAGTATAACAAAACACAGCAGGTGGTGTTAAAGAGGAAGAATGATTTCTGACAGCAGTCAACGACTTTTCTTGCTTTTTTTTTTTAATGAAGCAAATAAGGCAATTCAGATCTTTATTTTCTTTCTTGAGTCAGAAACCTAAGATCAAAATTCTGCAATTCTGTCACAATGCAAACTTATGTTAATCACAAGCATGGTTGCTTTTTATTGAAAGATATTTTACTCTGCATTATACGTCATTACTTGAAATACAGTTAAATTAGCAGAGCCATTGCTGCCATTTTGTGGAAGTAACACTGCTCTTAATTTTACTCCCCACCTGGACTTAATTATTTTTGTGCACCTATAACCTAAAGACTATTTCTACAGATTCATGATGGCTCTTCAGGAAAAACAGTAAAAGTCACATCCTCTATAAATAAGCTTCTTAACATATAGAGTTAAAAAAAATTATATAAAATTTAATCTGCAGTTTCTGTACCTCTTAGAAAACACACTTAAAAACGTCATGAAAAGATGCACTGAATTACAATTCCTGAATATTTTAAGTGGATTTGACCAACATTTATAATGAAAATGCCCTCTAAAAGCTGAAGGAAGGTCTCTAGAATTCCACTGCCTCTCGTCCCCTAGCATCTTTTCAATAGCACAAACTTTTGAATGTTAAGAAAATGAAAGGCCCCTTATTTTGCAAAAGTGGATGCTTTTCCCTTTATCATGCATTCCATGCTGGTGAAACAGGCTGGATGGAGCTTAGCATCCAGTGAGGGTAAATTGCTCAAACACAGGCAAGTCTCATCTTGTGTGTTGAATATCTACAAGAAACACACAAAGAATTGGAGCTGATTATGTTTTTTCTCTGCTCGTGATAGTGCTCCAGTTGCTTCTGTGAGATATGCCTGGTTCCCCGCCCCGGGAAGAGCAGGCTTGTGAACTGCAAGAATTAGAAAGTACCTGACAGCCTCAAACCGTGTCTAACTCTGGAGCCAACTAACATGCTCACACACTTTAATCAGTTATTTTGAAAAGCCAGGAATCGCGTTACATAATTATGCTCAGGCTTTCCAGTTTTCTGGTCTGGAATATCTGCTCAGGAGAACTCCAGCCTCCTCTGCTCTGTGTGTTGGGGTGTGTGTGTATTGGCACATGTGTGTGCTGGGGTGTAGGTGTGTTCGAGGGTGTGAGAGTGTTGGAATTTGTGTATTGGTGTGAGTGTTGGGGTGTGCGAGTGTTGGGGTGTGTGAGTGTTGGGGTGTGCGTTGGTGTGTGTGTGTATTGATGTGTATGTTGGGGTGTGTGAGTGTTGCAGTGTGTGTATTGGTGTTTGTGTGGGTGTGTGGGGGAGGGTGTTGGGAGGTGAGTGTTGGGGGTGTATTGGTGTGTGTGTTGGGGTGTGTGTGTGCTGGGGTGTGTGTTGGGGGGCATGTGAGTGTTCGGGGTGTATTTTGGAGCGTGTTGAGGGGGTGTGTTGGGGAGGTGTGAGTATTGGGATGTGTGAATTGGTGTGTGTGTTGGAGGGTGTGCGTTGGTGTGTGTGTGTATTGGAGTGTGTGTTGTGGGGAGTGTGAGTGTTGTGGTGTGTGTATTGGTGTGTGTGTGTTGGTGTGTGCGTGAGATCCTGCAGCTCTCCCTGGGCTCTGATTTGGCATTTCTAATGAAGCTGAACTGACAAAGCGTGAAAGTGGTCTAAAACGAAAAACAAAGCGGGTGGCCTCACTTTCAGTGTGCCAAGACTAATCAATATTCCGGGAGTTCAGCTTTCCCCACTCTTCTCATGTGTTTTTATTTTTTTCAGAGCAGGGCTAATAGTCCCCGCCCCTTTCCTTAAGTCCCAGTGATAGTAAATCGCTGTATTCCCGGGCACATGCAGACTGTCAGTTTTCTCTGCCTGCCGCTCGCTGAACGTTGCTGCTCTGTTGTATTTGCTGGAGACCCCCTGTCTGCTCTGCCCCGCGGTCCGGCCACGCTGGAGATCTGAGAAGGTGAGCCGGGCGCTCGGTTCGGTGGGGTTTCCAGCATGGAGCCTTCCTTTTTCACCCTCCTCCTTCGTGTTTCACTTAATGTAGCGTGCTTTTGGGCTATCCTACGCTGCTCAATGATCCTGGTGTTAGAAAGGATGGATTATCTGCAGTAATGGTCTCGGAAAGAAAAGGCACTGTGAATGAATCTTAATTTTTCTGCAAAATACAGAAAACTAATTGTTGTGAGCGGAGTCCTCCCGGCACACAGACATCGTGTCTGCGGGCTCGGCCGCTTGCTACTTGCACCATCCCACCCAGGCTAAACGTGTGTTCACTCTCCAGGCAATCCACTCCATTTGGCTAAAATTCACACTGAATATTACACTAATGTGCCAATCTTCAAATCGGCAGTAATTCAGAAAGCAGTGATCAGATCCCATCCACACGATGTTACTACATGGTATTTCCCCAAAAACATGCTGTTTTAAAACCCAGTGTATTTAGACTCTAAATGTTTCCTGGATTTTTGTATTTAAGGAAGAGATTTAGTAAGATGCTGGAGTTGTACTATGTGTAAATGGAGATATATTTTAGCTGCAGCAGCTAACTCTATCCATTTATGAATTTCCATTTTCTTCAGAAAACCTGCCTGTGTATTAATTAATGCTTCAGAAAAATGGATTCTCAGTCTGAAAACACCTTTGTACAGATTCCATTAAAAATAAATTCACATCGAGCAGCCACAAAATTGTTCATTTTAAATGAAAAATATAATAATGCCCTAGTGAAGCATTTTGAATATTAAAGTGTTTTGAAGTCAATTAAGTGTGTGATTCTTTTTAAATCAGATTATAACCCCATAATTGCTCCCAGGCAAAGCTAGCTATTGCTTTGCGATGTGAACTTGCATTACAGTCTGCAATGACAAGCTAAGTGGGATGCAACTTGTGATGTTTTACAGATGTGCTCTGAAGAGTCTATACACATCAAAGATGAATATTATCAACATAAAAGTGTCAAAGGCATATCTGCTAAATAGTAGCTGAGGGATAAATAAACTCTTCCTGCTGTGTTTTGCCACGTGAAAAGAAGGAATTCAGCCAAAGTGTTCAACCGTTTAAAAACATCTGAATTCAAAATGTTTTAATTGCTCCAGTTCAATCACAATATTTCTATCCCATGACTAGCATGACGGGAAGTTAGATTTTTTTTTGCAGATAACATGTGCCTGCTAAATAAATGGAACTTAGGCCTGACAGGTGGTTTTAAACATACTAGCACCTTATGTTTCTATTAATTTTATCACTTTCACCTTGTTATATCTCTAGTAACTGCAAAAAAATTACTGTTGCATTTTATTAGACTGACAGGAAATTCAGAATAATTTCTGAAGGCGCAAAACACTTACCTGAATGGTGGCATAAAATTTTTCTTTCAAAGAGTTCTTCTAACAATAATAGAGGTTATTTACCAAAAATAGACATCATAAACGTAGATATTACAAATAACAGAAGTCTTACTGAAACATGAAGAATATTTGCTTCCATGCGACCATTTGGCTAATCATTCCCCTGAATCTTATTGTGATATTTGATATTTCTTGTCTTACAGCTTTCTCCAGTGCCTCCCAAGGAGAAGAGTCTCTCACTTTTTTGAAGGGATTTTGACAGCAGTAAACTCTAAGAGAAAATTTTCTGCAAGACAGATGACGAAAGGTAACGGAGAAGATCCCAAAACTGGAAGTAGGATGGAACGCTTTCAACAAGGAGTCCGGAAACGTACACTTTTGGCAAAAAAAAAGGTGCAGAGCATAACAAAGGATGATGTTAAAAGTTATTTATTGAGGAATGCCTTTGTGCTCTTCACCATTGTTGCTGTCATTCTCGGTGAGTAATTTCTTCAGTAAGAATATTCTGTTCTCCAATGTGTTTGACAATGACAATTTGCTCAGACAATCTGCATTACAAATAAGACCCCAAATTCTTCTGCACTGATAAGAATGCTCCAGCTTGGAGAGTTTGCGCTTTGACAGCTGCATGTTGACCTTTTGTGAAGGGCCATTTCAATTATTCCAATATTCCTAAGGAGAATTTTGGTGAAAGCAACCATCCATTTTATGGGTTCTTCTCTTAAAGAATCAGAAACAATAACTGAATTGAATATTCTCAACAAAATCTTTTTCAATGAAAAACAGTTGCAGCAAAATGCTCAGGATATAAACTTTACTTGAGTAATTTATGCAAAATTAGCATCTTGCAGTGACAATCAGAAATCGTCAATAAATTAAATGAAAATTAAAAGATTACTTATTTCTGGGCTGATTTAAATATTAGAGCCTAGATCTTTTCACTTTTCCCTAGCCAAGTAGCAAGCAGTAAGTACAAGCTTATCCTCTCCCAGTGGTTCACAATCTTACACATGCATCTTTCAAATGCAATTAAGGCAACGGTAGAAATGCTGCGTGTTTAAGGACTGCAAGATAGCATCTGATTAGATGCCTTTTTAGGGTGTATGGAGAGGAATCCAGAACATCAAACAGCATTTCGATTTGGAATGCATGAAAATGTTAACTAAAATATAACTCTGTATTTCAAATGTACTTAGGCAGACTTTTTTTTTTAATCAAAATTTGAATTATAAAATTAAGTGATCATTTTTGGTCATTTTCCTTAACTTCAGATTAAATTTCTAAATGAGGCCATATGTTCTATGAAATAGTACTGCTTATAATGTAGGCAAGAATATTCGGGTTTTCCCATACTATTTTCTTTTTAATTTTATAGTCAATTTAAAATATAAAACTGTGAATCTACTTAACAAAATCCAAATGTACATCTGTAGATAAGGGCACCTATCCTACACTTACATAGGTCCTAATGTCCATGAGGAGACTATTCCAAATAAATTTGCATGCCAGCTTGCTAAATCTCTTTTAGGAATTAGAAATTTGAAGACTTATCCATTAGCATTATTTGATAGCACTTCTACAGGTTTATTTTAAATTAATTCTGGTTTCTATGTTCTTTCTGAGAGGGAATGTAGTAATTTTCATAAGGGTATTTTTTTATTTTATTTGCTACTATACCAAGAACATAATTCTCTCATATTTTTATCAGTAGTATTTGAATGCAAATGCTTTTCATTTCTAAATAGTAATTTGTTTGATAAAAAAAAAACACTTTATCTTAGTATCAGGAAACAAAATGTAGGTGTTTTATGTACAGTGTTCAGGTGATGCAGAAAACTAAACAGGTGATGAGATATTGTCTAATTGCAAAGCACTACAATTCATAGATTGGCATCGGTCTAAAGCAGACAGCAGCACCAAAGTACTTGTGCCATTTTTTCGCTGTCATCTAGCACCAGTGTGATTCCCATCAGCCTGGCAGTGTGGGAAGAGAAATGTGGGCTGAACAAGTGTTTTTACTGTTATTGCATGTTCCAAATGGCTCTAGACAGCTAGTCTGCCCACGGCTCCGCTGCCACCTGCAGCAGGGCAGCGTTACCAGTAAAGCTAGAGCACACGCCGGAGAAATTACTAAAATATGCAGCACTGCTCATGAGCCCAGAGATGTACTGGGTGTAATAGCTAGAAAAGAATCCTCTCATTACTATGATGGAGTAGTCCAGGATTTTCTCTCTCTCTCTCTCTTTTTTTTTTTTTTCTTTTGTGGCATAGTTTTACAGTGTATATAAATGATAAGAACCACAAGTTGACACCTAGTTGCCCATAAAAAGGCTAAAACTTACTTTTTTGGAAGGCTTTTTTGCTGTTGTGGAAATACTCACAAAGGAATATTAAGAGTTTGGGAGACATTCAGTAGTTGAACTGCTTCTGTCTAGTTTGGCAAGAACTGAAATGTTGTTGTCTCTCAGTTGGCTGGTGGGCTCTGGAA